>JAUJYT010000254.1:0-23047 GCA_033996565.1 Nanhermannia nana
GATTAATAGTGGGAATGAATTCTCTTTTACTAATTGGTATTCCAATGAACCCGACAATAGCAGTGGTTGTGATTATGCAGAGGCTTTTATGTATAATAAAGTATTTGGTAAATGGGTAACAAATCGAATAACTGCTAATAATTTTGTGATTTGTGAACTTGAACTCAATATTTAAATAAATAATAATATATTGTTTTGAAATGTATTTATTTTTGAGCTTTAAATAGAAATAAAAACAATATTAATATTAATTTCTATTGAATTCAAAAACATTTTTGCATTCTATTCAACAAAACGTGTATTAAATCGCGAGACATGTTATTCACGTCAACAATGAATGTGACGCACGAGAAAACACTCGACACGAACGTGTACGACGAGCTGCTGTTGTGACTAATACCCAGTGATTGCAACAACATTGGGCTGTAATTGTGTTGCAATTCCTGAGACAGTCGTGACGACGTCGACGACGGATATGACGACACGTTTTGTGTGAAAATAATTCGATTCATATTTAAATTAAACTCAAATTTTGACCGAAAATACGTGTATTTCTGGTCACGTGACGAGAGTTACATCGCTCGAAAAGTGGCAAGAATTCCACGTGAACTGAATTCACGTTTCAATGCGTTCGACATTCGAATTAAAGCTGATTTCAAGGGTTGCCCGAAATCACGTGATTCTAAATCACAGCCAATGAGGAAAAGGATTTCCGCCGAATGGACGCCATTTGTCACGTGTTTCCTGAGAATAGTAATCAAAACACAATAATAACTACAATAACACGACGTTAACGACAGCGTCGACGACAACGACGACGACCACAACAACTATTATTCAAACCTCTGTCCGAACACGTGATCTCTTTCACAGTCAAGACATTCGTTTGGAATTCTCGTGATTTTGTGTCTCGCGACTAAAGTGGCGCCAAAATTACAGACGTCACGTGATTTGGCGCACAATTGCTGTTCACGTGAATTGTTTTTCGACAATTCAGTGGAAAACCATTCCCGACAAATATTTTCGTTTGTATTTCCGGTCATTTCCGGTTTTTCACGTGATTCTAAAGTCAATTCATTTTCAGTGAAATTCAATTTCAAAGAAATCTTAAGAAAAAAAATTTTTTAAATCAAAAAAAAATTATTCAAAAAAGTATTTTTTCAAAAACTCACGTGACTTCTCAATGGACACCACGTGATCACGAATTCATTTTCGATTTCTATTCGAATTGTTTTTCCGTTAATAACAATTTGAAAATCGTTTGAATTCGAATTCCATTCAAGACTTTTTTTAATTTTTATTTCACTTCAAATCAAAAGTTTTTTTAAACTTTTTTTTAATACAAAAAAAACTTTTTTCTTACTTTTCATTGAATTTGATTTTCATTTGTTTTTTGTTTAAAATTAACTCAAAATTTGAATTTTTGGCCAAAAAATAGTTTTCTTTTTCTTCGGAATGTTTTCTGATTTGAATTTTTCGGGAATTATTTTCCGAATCAACAAAAAGAACCGATTCTTCGGTCCAAACAATTGAAACCAAAACTTAATGCAAAAAAAGTTTTATTTTTAAAAAACAAATAATTTTTTAAACATTTTTTTGAATAACAAAATGCTGTTTATTTATAAAGATATTTATAATTATTTCTACAATTAATCGATTTTTTATTTATTGAAAAACAAAACAAGAATTTAATGAAAAAACATTTTTCTGAGTCTTTTTTCCGTTCTATTGAAACATACTTTTGATCTTTTGCTCCAATTTTGTCATCATTTGCTTCACATGTGACGCCGGAGTGCTATTGTTGTTGTGCAACGACATTGACGTCGATGACGTCGCCGACGACAACACTGCTCTCAGACGTCGGGAATGAATAACCGGAGACCGGATTTCCACTTGAATTTCGCCTCTTTTGGGGTCCCAAACGAGAACACGTGATTCAGACGCGAGAGAAGAGCGCGAGAACACCAGATCCACGATCTGATTGGCTGCCTGTCGAACACGTGACCAATCAATGGATTCAAAGTTTTCTTTTAGTATTTCTCCAAATATTTGTCTCAATTGTTGTACAAATGTTCGTAAATCTTGATTGGAATCGATTATCGATTGTATCGTTTGTTTAAATGCTTCCGAATATTGACTCAAATATTGAGAAATGAATTCCGGAAATGGTATTGTAGACGGAGACGGAAGTGAACGAATCAATTTACCGGAAGTGGTGATCACAAATCTATGTGTTTGTGACGCATATTCTATCGCTTTGTTGACGATCACATCAACGATACCGTCGAAGCCATAGTTCTCTACCGCATACACCACACGATAACAGGTTTGTGAATATTTGCATTGTTTTCGCGCGTTTTTCCACAATGATCGAGCACGCGATTGAATATTATTGAAAATCTCTGAAGGAATTAAGTTTTGTAAAAATTGTTGAAAGTTTTCGTAAATTTGTTCTAAAATTTGTTGAAATCTATAGAATATTTGTCCGAAATTTCTCTCAAATTCCTGAAATAAATCCCCGAATTGATCCGTAAATATCTCTATGAATGGCACCAAAAATTCTTGAGTCAATTGTTTTGCAATTAAAACCGATTTGTGTTTAAATTCTTGACTAAATTCTCCTGTCCATGAATTTTGATTTTCGTTTGAATTTTGCGCCAAATATTCCAAAATATTTTGTACTTTTTTCGGATTCCATTTCGCGTCGATTTTCATCGCTTTTTGTGCGCGTCCGTCAACTTCTAGGGAAAAATCCACGACTTTATCCCCGTTTTGCCCGTCAACTGATTCCGCGCTGAATGACAAAAGTTTAGAGTTTTCTGTATTTAAACAGAATTGGACTTTTTGGTTATCTATTTGATCTTTTTTTGACTGAAATTTCAAACATTTATTTTCAGCAGAAAATCGATAATCGGTTTGTTGTCGATTATTATTATTATCGATAATCGAAATATCGGAAGATAATTCCTGATCATTTCGGACATAATTTCCATCGATTTTCAGTTCATTTTGTGAGTCTCTTATATACGCTTGAAATCTATTTCCGCCCAATAATTCCACGAAATAAAAGCCTTGTTTTCGGTTTCCGTTTCGGTTGACGTTCTGCCACGTGATTCCCGCTGTTTTCGATGACACGTGCGCTGTGGTTTGGAAATCAACTGCACGTCTATCACGTGTTGCTATGGAAACAGTTAGAGTACGATTATTATAGTTTTGATTATCGATTTTGAGATCCGATTCGATTGTTAGCGCATTGTTTGGATTCTTTGCCACATCGATTAATAGCTTTGTATTATACGAAGGATATGTGCCACGTGAGGGGGATTTTCGCGCCGAAAATGATATCGATTTTGGATTTCTCTTGAATTTTTCCGAATTTATCTCTAAATTTGCGTTAAATTCATTAGAATTTGAATTGAAATCAATTTTTGTGTCGAATAATGGCTGCGGTTCACGTGCGTCCGCTTTAAAGTCCATCTTGACTGTAGCATGCTTTTTCTGGTCACTATTATAGTCCGCGCGGAATTGCATCACACGATTGGACGGGAAATACAATTTGACGAATGAATCTCCGGCATTGTTGTTATCGCGCGCAGTGCTCTGAATTTCGAATCCAATAGAATGAGAATTAATTCCAACAATTAATTGATTTTTAGTTTTTTTGTCAATCTTTTTATCGGAAGACAAATCCATTAATGACGTCTCGTATTTATTGCTGACATGCATTTGCTCGTTGAGTGAATACTGCAACTGAACGCGTGCACCCATTTTGTTCACTGAGAACATCAATTTTTCCGGAACTTTCCAATAATTATGAGAATTGGGTTTGTATTCAAGCGCGACATTTACGCATTTTTCACTCGCCGACTGTCCGGAACACACCTTCGCACTCGACTTCTTTTCATTTGAGTCAGGATTCACGTGACTCTCAAATGATATGACAATTGGCGCGAATTGTTGTCCGTTCGCGCGCAACGAGTATTGCATTGAATTGGACACAAATCCCGAATCGAGTTGAGCGCGTGCCAATTCTGCCCCGTGACCAGTGACCATTGCCTGTCCAGACCACATTCCCTGTCTCTTATTTGCGGTCATTTGTGTCGCAAATAATTCTTTCGAATCGTATTTTGTTTTCGATTGGATTTCGATTTCATTCGAGTGTTTCATTAACTTTGAATTGAACTCAAAATTTGGACTAAATTTTGACTCAAATTTTGCATTGAATTGAATTCCCGACGCATCGAACGCAGAATTTCCCGACAATTTGACCGAAAAATCCACGAGATTTTGAGCGTCTTTTTCCACCGCAAAACTCAATTCCCGATATTTAACGAAACGTGCGTTCGCTTTATACGAAGGAATTTGCTCCACATTTGATTTCAGGTCGAAATGGACGCCATTTTCGGTGAAACCCGATTGGACTTCGAGTTGTTTTCCATTTTGATTGACAGCTGACAGAGAGAACTGTTTTTGCGATTTTTCTAATTCGAAATTCACTGATTGGCCGGAAATAGTAGGCGTGTCCACAGAGACCACTCCCTTCACTCGATCACGTGAGTCCTGTTTTACATCTACATTCACTTTGTACTGTTGGTCAACGCCCTGATTCGCTACTATTTCTGCGTAATATTGTTGTGAATCCCTTCGCGCGTTTACTCTTACTTTGTACTCGAGATCCGCGTTTTTAGGCGCCTGAGTCTCGAGACTCGCTTCGAATTGGTTTCCGTTTTGTTGTATTTTAGCGTTGAATTGAGCGCCAAATTTCAATTTTTGTGGATTTCCCTCAAAATACTGCCATTTGCATTGCCATTCATTGTTCTCAACGACGTGATGCGCTTTAAATGTGACCGAATCACGCGATGGGTTCTCACTGGGAACGTAATTGATGGTCAAGTCGTGCGGTCCATAAATAATGTCATTCGGATTCATTTGAGTCAAAACTTTGAACTGATTCTGCGCGTAATCCGCTTCCATGGAAACCACTATTTGTTGTCCACTTGATGTCCAACCACTTGAACCCTCTCTTCTCGCGCTCACATCTAATACTAGTCTCTGATTCGGGTTTTTGTCAAAATCCCACGCGATATCCGCGTGAAACCCATTTTGTGAGTTAGGGTTCAATGCTATAGAGCCCAACACGTGACGACCGTTTCTCAACTTTGACCTCAAATCCACTGAAAGCTTTTTTGACAATAAATTCAATTCTGATTTCGAAGCAAAAGACGGAATTTCTAAATCGAGACGATTGTTGTCGTGCGCACTCAACTCTGTGTCCAAATGCACGAACGGTCTATTGTTGTAATCTGTTTTGGACAACACGTACAATCGATTGCCGCCATTTTGAACGTTGGGTGTTACTTTCACATTGGATTTGTGGACAATATTTCCGTTTCCGGATTGGAATTCCAATTTTGCTGTTCTCTGATTGGGTGAAATCGAGAATTGACTATTAAATAGCTGGGGGGCGTTCACATTCAAGTGACTCGTCAATTGCGGTCCATTTATAGCGGAGTTCAGGTCAAGAAGTGTTTCACCTCTTCTTGTGGTCAATGATTGAAAAGCATATCCGTTTCCGGAATCATGTGATTGTAATTGTAATTGTGATTCATGTGTAAGAAAAGGATTTTTAAATTCAATTTTTGCTCTATTTTGGGGTACAATTTCAAAGTGAGCATGATTGTTTTGGGTCGAAATAGTCAAATGTGACCTTTGGCCTGTCAATAGATATAAAACCGTACAATTAATACATATTGATAGAAATAGACCATGTTAAAATTATATATAAATTCATTTTTACCAGTTTGTGGCGCCAAATATGAGTCAATATTTGCTAAATTTTGTCCAAAACTATTACTTGTTCTCGACTTTAATAATAAACTCGATTGCTGTGGATTGACGTTAATATCTGTCACGTGATTAAAGGCATTGTTTTTCTTTATCTCAAAATTGAGGGTTTTTTGTGTTGAAAAAGGATTCACTTTGATGTTTGCCGACAAATGTTGTCCAAAAGCCAAATTCAATTGTGAGGGCTCTGATTGGCTGTACTGTCCATTGTACTGTCTATTGTACTGTCCGTCCAATGAAAACACGTTTCCTCTCGAATTGTTATCAGTTCTCGATTTCACTAACACTTGTTTTCCATTGGATTCCAATTCTGTCACGTGATTATACGGTATTTGTGGGTGTTTTCCCTGAAATTCTACTTTAAGTTTAGGGTTTTCTCCTCTATTATACTGCAATTCAGAGTCAAAAGCAGGGATTTTCGCCGAAATAATGGTTTGTCTTCTTTGCGGCAAATTTTTAGCCAAAAAATTGTAATAATTATTATTCAATTGTGTGTTGGAATTAATTGACCAATCAGAAGGGGAGAAGGGTGTCGACCACTGTCCATGGGTGACATGGTCCAATTGCGGTGCGTTCACCTCAAATTTAGCGGACGAGTAGGGGCTGACCGCTAATCTCGCGCTAACTCTCGGAGTCACGAAATTGACGTTCGATTCTGTGTTGTAATCGCGAGACAACAATGCGTTCAAATCCGCGATATTTTGCGCTCTTTTTTGAGTTTTGGATTCAATTAAAACTTTTTTCGGTTCTGTTGTTATTCTTGTCTCGTGAGTGTATTGCGAAAGCTTGTCCTTCAGTCCCAATTTACCGAATGGTTGACCTGAGAGTTGACCTTCAAATTGACCCCAATATTGAGGGGAATCCACTGTAAGCGCGTGTAAGCCATTGTTGTAATTGTAGTCTAAATCCGCGAATTGTTGCCTATTTTTAATAGTTTTTGAATTGATTTTGACTTCATTTGGATTCCAATTAACGGAAGATTTATGACTTAATAGTTGTGAGTTTTGTCCATTTTTGAACTCAATATTAATCTGTTTTTGTCTCTGATTTCTATACACATTTCCATTCAATGAGAGAAGAGTTTGTCTTTGAGGAAGTTCTAAATTCAAAAATGAGTTCTCTTTTGGACTCCATTGAGAATCGATTCCAAGAATTGATTTTCCGTTCGATTCTGTGTTTGATTTCAATGAAAAAAATCGATTCGAAGGTTCGTAAGAATATTGAGAAACATGTGACCATTGCTGTTGTGGAGCACGTGCTTCAAATGCACCCGATCTTCGGGCAGAAATTGTGTCCAAATCTAGTCTTCCTTCAAAGGGTTGAGAAGTGATCACAACTCTTGAGGGACTTATTCTTGAGATATGACTGTCGAGCTATTCATTCATAAAGTCAAATATATAAATAGTTTTTCATAAGTTCTAAACAGTTGTTATACAGTTATAACAACTCTTAAGTAATGTTATAAAAGTTAAAAAAAAGTTTTTTATACTAAAGTTCTTAAACTATAAAAAGTTTTCATAAGTTCTTAAAGTTTATAAAAAATAATATTTAAAAACTTATTCAAAAAAAAATGAATACAAAAAACTTACGGCAAAAACATTATTTGCGTTTCTTTTTGTGTCCGATTTGAAGGCAAAAGAACTTCTTGGAACAAATTCTACGTTTGATTTGTGATGAAGTCCTTGATCTGATTGGATCTCAAATTCAGCCAATTGAGGAATAGTATACGGACTAACACTCACTTTAGTCTGTAATCCCTTCACTTGGAGCGCGAGTTTTGAGTTGGAATTGCGCGCCAACAATGTGTCCAAATTGTACAATTGTTGTCCCTGATAATTGACATTTGATTGCACGTGCAAATCGTTTCTACTCAAGCGCAGTAATCCCTTATGTCTGATTGGATAACGACTGTTGGGTGTGGTCAACTCAGCGTCCACCTCGTGGTGTGTATGTCGAGCATCGGATTTAATCTTGTAATTGTACTCGAGTTGAGCCGATTTTCCCGATTGCCATTGCACTGAAGTCTTACCGTTGTATTCATTGGGAGACATTTCCTTCAATTCATCCGAATATTTCATTTCCCTTTCCGCTGTTCTCAACTGCGCTGACATAACCAGGTGAAGTGGAGCACGTGACACGTGTCTATACTGGAATTGACCTTTCACATCATAGTCTTTACGTCCATTTCTATCTTTTCCCACCAAATCCACCGAATATTTGGGTCCATTTGAGGACTGTCTCTCATAAACAGCATTGGCACGCATTTCATAATTGACCTGCAGAGGAGTCAATTCGACCAAAATAGTGTTTTCCACTTTTTGTTCCGCATTATTATCATTATTAGTATATTTGGAAACCTGTAAAACATGTAATTTGTCTTTCAATTGTTGTCTCCACGCGACTGTCAATTCGTTCTCAATGTGTTCAAAGGGTTTTTTGAGTAAATTATACGCCAAATGGAAGTTGTATTGAGGGAATTGTGTGCTGGTTAGCTCACTAAATGCAGACATTTTAGTCAATTGTGATTGAGTTAAATTCTGGAGTTTAGCCGACAATTTAAAGGACTCTCTCTTGTATTGTGCAAGCTTATATTCGACCGTTAAATCGGACATCATATGCTTTTGCGCTTTATCTCCGACACCAATAATTCGGATTTCATTTCCCGCCAAATTGAGCGTCAAATCAGAGGAAACCCTGAAATCATTATTTTTTCCCCATTTATCTCCTTCTCTAACAAAAGAGCCTTTAATGAGTTGCTGTTGATTTCCTTCCAATTGAATCGATAATTGATTTTTTCGTCCCTTTGATAGCGAAACACTTCCCTGGAGATTAACAGGTTCTTTTCCCGCTATTTGTACCCGAACACGTGGTCTATACTCTCGTTTTTGACCACGTGTTTGTCCCTCAACTCCGGCGTCCACTGCGACCAACTTCTGTCCGTCGGCGGTGACTTCCATTTGAATGGCGCGCTCTTTTAGACTATCCAATCGCAAAGCACCTTGCACATTCCATCTCTTAGTGAATGGACTCTTAAATTGCATTTTTATCTCTTTTTTATATCCATTTTTGGGGAAAATGAACTGTACTTCAGCGGAAATTTCTCTGTCCACTTCGCTGTTCGGGGTATTCACTGAAAGCCTATAAACTTTCATTTCTTCGGCATTTTTCGGCGGCATTTCGACCGAAAACTCAAAACTTTTCATCGATTTATCATTTTTCTTAACAACTATCTCTCCATTCATTGGTCCATAAGGTTTAGCCCATGACATCTCTGAACACACACTCAGTCCAAGCGCATGCGCACCACTCTGTGTGCATTGTTTGTAATGCTGTTGTCTACTGTTGTTACCCTTGACAACACGTCTTTGTCCTGATTGGTCCCGTTGATAAACTCGCGCTTCAAATCTAACCAATGATTGTGTATTTTGTGGTAAATTGATTTTCACGTCAACAATACGTCCGTCACGTACTTGTGCTCTCGCGTCCAGTACTGGAGCGCTAGAGACTCGACTGACAAACTCGAGCGCTTTTCTCTGATTATTGCCGGCTTGAAACTGAACGCCTGCTTGCAATTGGACGGCAATAGATGGCAATAATAACGCTTCAAACACACCATTAGATGGCAGGTCTTGGGTGTCTAATTGCAGATTTGCTTTAATTCCTGAAACAAGAGTTGAATTCAATCGTAAAGTAATAGGAAATCCATTACTTGTCGGGAATTGTATGACAGTGTTCACGGGAATCACTGCAAAGGCGCGGTCCCATTGTATCCTTTGTTGTAATTGTTGTCGGAATTGTTGTAAAATTACATTCAATTCAAAGTCAATGTCTTTTCCATTGAAATAAAATATAGTTTTTCCGTCAATTTTGACATTTACTTCCAAATCTACCTGTCCTGATCTTAGCGCCGATTCCTGTTGGGTAAATATCTCTATTATCTCGGACACGATTTCCTGAATATTAGTAAATCGGGATAATCGCTGTAATTGTTGTCCCAAAACCGAATCCAAACCCTTTTGTCTTAATTGCAATTCAATGACTTGTAATTCCCGACCGAATACTGGAACCGTTGCGTTCAGTGTTACCCAACGCGGGACAGCGCGTGACTGTTGGCCGTAAACGAGATCCGCCTCGAGGGCAACGCCCACTTGTGTGGCTTCGTGCAGGTAGCTCAACTCGAAATTTCGGGATATTCCGAACTGGTTAACGGGCGCTTGAAATTGGGGCGCATTATGGGGCAGAATATCTCGTTTGTGAGGATCGGAAGTCTGGTGCAAATTCTGTTGATGACTTCTAACATAATTAACAATATTTTGATTATTTTCTCTTTGGATTTGATCTCGAATTTCTAGCAATTGCTGATTCGTCGGTCCGCTCAAAACCACTGCCTTATAGGCGGCGATTCGCACTTCATTAGTCTCTGATTGGGTTCTGAATATGCGCAACCATTCTCTTCTCGTGCTCTCATTTGCGGCTTCGGTCAATGCCTGAATCGCAACAACTCTTACATTCGGGGGTTGTCTCGTGTTCGACAACAATGCGCTCAACACTTGTATTGCGCGCGAATGCGATTGGATTCCAATGTTTTCCAACGCTCTCAACAATGAAATCAGTTCTGAAGGATTGTCGTTATTTCTCGCGCTTTCTATTCTGTCCACAATGGCGTCAATCGATTGTCTGATTGGTTGACTGCCTGACGAATAGGCGTTTGACTGACGTAGATTATGAATGAGACCCGAAATGCCGACAACCACTTGACGAGGAGTGTCGCGAGACTGCAAAAGAGGTAACAATTGTTGGACAACACTTTCTGACGGATTAGTACTGAAAGCCAATAAAGAGAACAGATATGCGGCACGCGTTCCACTGATTCCTCTTTGTTGTAGCGCTTGCACCAACACCTGAATTGATCCTTCACTTGAGGCCAAAGCTGAAGCGTCCAAAAAGAGATCCAACACTTTCGGTGATTGGGGACAGATCTCAGAGTTCTGCACCGACTGATACACGCGTACAATAGATTGTTGAGGCACGTATTGAAGCGCTTCCACCAATTGAGGGAAAGATTCTGTGGTTTCAGGACTTAAGACATCGTTTTGTATTTGAGAACAAATTCCTCTCAAAAGAGACACTAATTCTGATTCGTCCCAAGACTGAGAAGAATACATTTTGTTATTCTTCTGGTTTCCCATTAATAACTGATGTCTTTGTGCGGTGAACTGTTGGACCCGTTTTGCGGACAATCCTTGGATTTGTTTTTCAAACTTGAGATTAACCGCCGATTCCAATAGAATACTTGTGGGCCAAAAGAGCTGTTGTTCCTGACACGTCGCACCGATCACTATATCTTTGTCGATCGTTTGTGAGCACGTGAATGAAGAGTTCGTTATTGGCGCTGAACTTCTTTGGAGCAATTGGTTCAGTCCGTACTGACGCGGAAATAAACCGATTTGTGTCTGTTGTCTGTCAGCGCCTGAAAAATGTTTTCATATTAAAGTTTTTTCAAATTAAGTTCTATTAAAGTTATAAAAACTTTTTTTAAAAGTTTACAAAAGTTTAGTTCTATTAAAAAAAGTTTACATTAGTTCTAATGAAAAAGTTTATAAAAAATAGTTCACAGAAGTTAAAAGTTATAAAAAATATAAAAGTTTAGCCAACTGTTCAAAAATTGAAAAAGATTTATAAAATTTATAAAATTTGAGTTTTAATAAAAAAGTTTATAAAAAGTTTTACAAAAAAGTTCACATAAATAAAGTTCATAAAAGTTATGAAAATATTTAAATTTAGTTCTTATGAAAAAAAGTTTATAAAAAGTTGGCATTAGTTCTAATCAAAAAGTTCATAAACAAATTTGTAAAAAAAAATTTGCAAAAAATTCAGAGAAATAAAAGTTCTAAACAGTTATGAAAAGTAAAAAAAGTTATTCAATGAAAACTCACATCTATTCAATTGTTTGGATTTCTGTATAACAATTGTCGCATATCTTCTACTGATCGGTTCGTAAACTGTTTCACATTTTCCCAAAATATCGCTTTCAACCACCTGTTCATTAAAATCACAATTAAAATCATTATAATAAAATTAAAATAAAAACAAAAATAAAAATAAAAATTAAAATAAAAAAATAAAATAAAATAAAAATAAAAAAAAATAAACATAAAAAAAATA
Organism: Nanhermannia nana; assembly: GCA_033996565.1. NCBI lineage: Eukaryota > Metazoa > Arthropoda > Arachnida > Sarcoptiformes > Nanhermanniidae > Nanhermannia > Nanhermannia nana. Next base: position 12,010 of record JAUJYT010000254.1, read on the forward strand.
AAAAAAAATAAATATGAAAAATGATTTTTGACACTTACAATAGATTTAGTTTGAGTGGATCGTGCGCTCATTTGTAGGGCACTTAAAACCGATTTTTTGACATTAATGGCCCACAACTCGTCCTCCACAGAGGGACAAACACCGACCACCACTCCGTCAGAGTAACCGAATTGAAGCGGTTGTGATTCCAACTGTTGTTTCATATCAAACAAGGAGTCACTGCTTTGGATTCCCTGTAACTGAACGTCTCTAAGTTGAAGAGACAATTCACACGGGGAGTGTACGGATAACTCGACTCTCGCTTTAATTCCAACCGATTGTAAGTCTGGACCCGATTCTGAGCCATAACTTATAGCGGTGTTTGTATCCAATGAATAGACATAAGTCTTTCCCTGGTCATAACGGATCAACAGTGGATCCGAAGAACACGATTGGGCGCAAGAATTGCTTTCCCATTGAAGCGGTACTGAAATAAAGTTATTATAAGTTATGAAAAAAAACTTTTTTTAAGAACAAAAGCTTTTTAAATACCTGTTAAAGCAGTGCTTAAAAGCGAAAAAAGCAATAAAAAAGAGGAAAACATTTTGTTTTTCGGCTCCATTTGAATGGACTCCAAAAGAAAAAAACAAAATATTATAAACTTTTGAGAACAGAACAAAACTGTTCAATGAATTCATTTGAAAGCTTTGATTCACTATTTATACTGATATTTGTCGAGTATTTTTGGGTTCAAAAGTCCAAAAAAAACTATCGCTGAAGAGGTGCTGAAGTGTTGGCAACAGTTTCTGCCTTCAAAAGCATTAATTCAATCAAAAGATGAGATAATATTAAAAGAGATAATAATTAAGAGAGTATTGAATGCCTTTTCAGCGATTTTTTTGTGTTTTAAATTGATTTTGAATTTTTAAAAATACAATATTTTAATGAAAAATGAGCTGAAGTAGTAATTTTAGGATGGTGAAAATATAATAGTTCTTTAATATGCAAGCTGCACCACCATCACCACAATCCCCACTACAATTGATACTGAAATTGAGAGCAAGTAATGCACAATCAGTATAATCACGAATGTACTGTACGATTACATACAATACAAAAATGCATAAAACGCTGTTCTCATCAACTGCTAAGTCATCAAACTCTAAGATTTTGTGTGACTTTAAGTGTTTTGCAATAATCCGTCGGTTATCTCGTGACATCATTTTGAATGAGCGATGGTTTTGGTTACCATGCACTTCAACTGCTGATTGTTTTGCACGTGATTTCCATTGGTTTCGAGTGTTTTCTTCAACTTTGAACTCAAACTTATATTCTATTCAATGAACACTTTCTCTCACGTGCGATAATAATAATAATAATTAAATAATTTTTCAAAGTTTATTCAACTTTTAGTATAAAATATTTCTTTATAAAAATTTTCTTTATTTTGTAATAAAAATCTTCATTTTTCTCTCTTTAAAAGTCAATAAACTATTGATTGAATTTTTATTTGATTAATAAATCTCTTGTTTATTATTAAAAGATAATAATAATAACAAAACAGATAATTATTATTATTATTAAAAAGAAGTTTTGTTTTCAAAGAATTTTTTTGTTTTTTGAAAAAGGTCTTTAAAAGAAATGCTTTTTTAATCATTTTTTTTAAATGAAAAGCAATTTCAGCATAAATATTCAGCAAATTAAGCATTTATTGAGTATTTATTATTATTACATAATAGCTATATATATAATCGCCGTTAAGTTTAAGTTTTTCAATTAAGAGGCAATTATTAATTATCAGTAATTTTTGAGATAAATTCTCTTTAAGAGAAACTATTTTTACCAAAAAGAGATTAATAAGCATGCTACTCATCATTAAAAGGGCAAAAAATTTGAGTCACAAGTAATGAAATGCTGTTTTTCATTGCATTCTCGAAGTCAATACTATTTTTTCTTTTTATAGATTTTTTTATTGTTTACCACTACCACCACCATGCTACTTCATATAATGTTTATGTTTTTGCTTTATATTGTTATAAAAATTGACGCGCATTATATCAAAGCATTACAACAATAGTAGAAAATAATGAATTTTATGATTAATTAAAAGCACTGTTTTTGTGAACACGATAATTGGGTTTTACTGTATATGTGTTTTTGTGTACATTGTAAACAGATTTTATTGAAAAAGGAAAAAAAATTTAATTCTCAAAGAACACAACACTTGAGCACAAAATTTGATTTTTGTTATCTTATTATTAGTGATAAAAAACAACATAATCAGCATGCTGCTCAATTAGTAGTGTTTATGAAAATTTGAAAATAGGGTCGAATTTAATGACTGTTTTGTTGTGAATACACTTTCTTCTTCTTATATTATGCCCTGAGGGGGGCATTTGGGGGGCAAATAAACAAAATTTATTTTAAACTTTAGACCAGTTTATAGACAAAAAACAACTTTCTTTTGACCCCAAAAACCGCTCCCATTATAGCAAAAACACTATATAAAGTCTCTTTTTTCTCATCAAAACATCATTTAATAATATTTTTCATTTTGAAAAAAATGATTTCAAAAGTGAGTCAAAAATCTGTAACAAAAACAAAACATATTTTTATTCTATATTTCATTCAGCTTTTAGTCATTTCTCTGGTATTCAGCGCGTGCAATGCCGGCGCATTACTTAATGGTCTTTCGGGAGGACTGGGCGGAAGTCTTGGTTTCTCTTCCGGAGTTCCAACATATGCTTCCGTTCAACCAGTGCTGACCAGGGGCTATGCAGCAGCAGCTGCCCCTGCGGGTCCAGTTTTGGCCGCAATACAATCTCGCAGAACCTATGAAGTTGTACCTGTTGCTTTATCACAAGAACCAGCGGTTCCACAAGTGATAGAAGTGGACGCCAGTGAACAACCCGTGACTTTGATCTTCAGATCGATTTCGAGTCCAGTCCAAGTGCAACAGATCCACGCGCCAGGAGAACCGGGACAATACGACGCCACAAAGTCCGAAGATGCACCTCATAAACTGGTGCACGAGGTCTACAAACCGGTGATTCAAGAGGTTCGGGAAGTGATTCAACCGCTTCGACGTGTTGTCCAAGAAGTGAAACCCGTTTTAGAAGAAGTACACACTGTGGTGGCCAAAGGAGAACCGCGTCTGCGTACCGCTATTGCACCTGTTGCTGTCCCTGTAGTGGAGCCCGCTATTGTTGAGACCGCACCAGCTATTGTGGAACCAGTGGGACAGCCACTGGCAGTAGTGGAAGAACCACTTGCAGCGGGATACGGATATAAAAAGGCGGCGAAAAAGGCTTAAATTTTGTTATAATTTAAAAATATTTTTTTACAATAAAATAATTTTTTTTTCCTATACAAACATATTATTATTGTATGAAACAAACAAATGATTAAAACTATAGAAACCATAGATTATTATTAGTCATAAGTAAAACAATGGAAACAATAATAGAAAAAGTGAAAAATTTATTCAATTTCAGTGAATATCGGAACGAATGGTCAGCATTTGTGTCCGGTTTTCTCTTTTTCACGGGTTGGTGGTTTATATTGGGTTAGTGTTTCTATTGTATATTGATCATTTTTATTACAAGTTATATGATGTACATTTTTTGATGATTATTTCTCTCTCATAGATATAGCGAGCCATTACACGGATGAATTTAAAGGAACATTCTACATTTGTGGAATTTTAGCCACAATTGCAATGATAATGATCAATACTGTGAGTAATGAACAGATTTCAGGCGATTATTATTCAGAAGGTTGTTGTGGTCCACAAACAGCGCGTTTATGGCTATTAACAGGGTTCATTTTGGGCTTTATTTCTGTGATTTCATCTATCTGGATTTTATTACAATATTTTGTTGTCGCTAAAAAGGATCATGTCTATCCTGGTGTCGCGCTTTTCCTGCAAAACCTCTTTATATTCTTGTCAGCACTTCTACTCAAATACGGCAGAAGTCAAGAAGCTTTTTAATTATTGATATTTTTATTGAAAATAAATTACATTTTTAGGAACTTTATTTTGATTTAAAAATAAAAATAAAATTTATTTCAAAGCATAATAAAAAATAGATTTATTATTACAGTGCGTGCGAATAATGGCGCGAATCAATAGCGGTAACCAAATAATCCAGGTTTGTATTGTTATCCCTATTAACCAATCTAAGAGCGCCGGATTTAATTTTTGTATGTCTCGTGTGAAATCTCCAGTTCTTTCTCTTCTCTTTTGTATCATTTCAACGCTGGCTTTCTTTCTATCTGTAGCCCAACCAATCAGAGCGAAGAAATCGACAAATAGTGTCCCAGGGTTAAAGTTCTTTTGCCATGAGTGTTCACTAATAGAGTAATCCCACGCAAATGCATGATGGTAATTGTGATAACCCTCTCCCACCATTGCATACATCACAAATTTATTTTGAGAGGGTCTCAGGGTTTTGTCATACGGGCGAAAACCCCACAAATGTGCCGCAGAGTTAATGAGACACGTGTGTTCCAGTGCAATCACGTGACGACATATATTGGCGGCAAAAGATTGCCATCCACTTTCACCCCATAAGTAGCATGGTAATACTGAGGGAACAATTCCCCAAAAGAGAATCACCAACCACCAATAGTACTTATGCTGAAAACGAACGATTGGGTCACAAAAGGTCTCTGGCAAATTCTCTTCAATGCGTAACTCTTGACCTAATATAATGTCAAAGGTCAATCAATATACTATTTATTGTAATAAAAATGACCCCTACCTTTTCTGACCACTTCGGGATGCTTTCGAAGCACGAGCCAACCGAAATGACAGAAAAAGAAACCTCTGTTAGAGTTGTGCGGATCCGCGTCTGTGTCCGAGAATTTGTGATGCATTTTGTGGTCGCGCACCCAATTGTGGATTGAAAACTGACCGGAAATGGTCTGCAGGAAAGCCAACAGCAGTCTTAACGGGAAATTGGCTTTAAAACTGCGATGAGCGAACAACCTATGCGCACCAACTGTTAATGAGCAAGTCACATTTTTGTACATAATTGCTATTGTAAAAGAAACATGCTACTTTACCTGTGACTCCAATTTGACTCAAGTATGACATGTAACACGTGAACACTATTGTCTGCCAAAGAGTGGTCCCGATCACCATTGAATAGAAGCTATAAATTGCGAGTAAATGTTCGGTTGTGTGCAGCATAAGCACGGGCCACACAAAGGAATAACCTAGCGCAGTTATTGTCCATTTCTGTTTTTTCACTTTAACTTCACTCATTTTTTGTTTGACTCAAAAATTGAAAAATCTTTAAAAATCCTTTAATTCCTGACTTTTATAGTGAGTAAAGAGGCGGAGTATAATAACAGCTCTTTTACTACTAATCAGTGGTCTCGTTTTTCATTTAGTAATTCAAGGTTTTGCTTCCGATATTAATGCAAATTAACTTTTAATCCATAAAATTGTGCAAATGTGGTGTCAATAGACATGCGCAATAAATATCCCTTTAAACTCATATTCCATGAGAAAAAACTCTTTTCACTTTTTATTAAACAATTTCTTTGAAAAATATATGATTTTTATACTAATTATAAGTTTTTTTCCACTTAAAGAACATTTTCGTTAAAAAACTATAAATAAAAGCATCAAAACGTTATTATTAAAAAGTTATCAAAACTTTTTAATAGAATTTTATTCAAAAATTTTTCTCTTTTAAATGCAAATAATTTTAACAATTGTTTTAATAGAAATTGAAGTTTATATTTATTTTTAATTCTATAAAATTATTTTCATTATAATTGTGAAAAATCCGGTTTTCCTATGAGTCCTATATTTGCTTTTGAACTCTGAGTTCATATTTTGAATTGAGTTCACAGGTTAAGTCATTTATCGACAAAATATTATTAAATATAAATTAATAATAAAATAGATTTTTTTGTCAATTGAATTATATTAATGAATGAATTAATTATTGAAAAATATTTGTATAAAAAATAACAAAACAACTTATACATTATTGAAATATGAGACAAACAAATTATTCAATAAAATGATGAAGCATGTTTGTGGACGTGCAACCTCATTTACAAGAGTAGTGGCAATGCCGAGGGCTATAATACACTAAAAGAACGTGAAATGAAAGTCTGCGTAAAGAAATGTAATTTTAAAAAATTCATTATTAATAAAGAGAAAGAGAATGTTATGTTTTTTAGAGGAAAATTTTTTTGAAACAGATTAGCATTTAATCAACAGATGAAACACTGATAACATGATAACTGAGTTCCCATTAAAATTCAAATCAAATTATATGTCACTGAAGAATGACCTCATGAGTAGTTCCGCGCGGAAGAACTAACCGGAGGTCGAATTAATTATTATTTTATTGATCATCAAAAATGATCTCAATTTCAATGCTTTTAATGCTGTTCTAGAGTTCACTCGTTTTACATAATAAAAGGCTTTCTGTTTTTCAATATTTTTTGAATTCCTAATTATTCGTAAAGTTCTTAACAGTTCATAAAAAAGTTCAAACATTTTGTTTTAAGACCTGTTTTAATGTGAACTTAAGTTTTGAAAAGCAGAACATTTTTAGAGTTATTCAAAAACTAATATAAAGCAATTTCTTTATAAACAAAATATTTGACATAAAGGACCTCTCACCCCTCAAAAATAACAAGTTGCTACCTCAATTTGTGGTTTAAATCTATTTATAAAAAGTAGCTTCATCATTTAGTTCAAGAAATAGCAGCACTAAACTGTATGTCTGTCTGCATATAATTGAATGTACAGTACATGTAAATGTTGAGAGAATGTAACAAAATGTGAACTTTAGGTTCACTTCAAATGATTATATGCTATGATGAAGTACTGTATTTTGTATTAATTTAAATGACTTAATAATGTGATCACAAACTGATCACAAAAGTAATAATTTGTTTTAAAGTATAGAGCTTTGTAATGAATGACCTATAGATTAAGCATAACTTTTCAGGAAATTTTTGTACTAAATAGATATTCAACACAAAAGCGTATATTAAATACTTTAAACCGTTTTAAGAAGATTAAGAATTGACACCAAGAACTACAGAAAAACACACATAACGTAAGACCGCACACACATTCGATTGATCGCTGACTTTAAAAATTACAAATGTTTGGGTAGTACTGACTCTTATGATACAAATGGAGACAATTGTAAACTCAAATCAGGAAAACAATGTAATTGCAAAGGAGAAGCTTTTTGTGATACTGGTCCGGATGACTGTGGGTGCAAAAAAGGCTATAATCCAGTTAATGATAAAAACGGAAAGAATAATGGCTGTGAACCTAACAGTAAGATATATTTCGCATTTATTTACAATATTTAAAATGCTTTTCACTCAAAACCATATAAATACTATTGAATTGTTTCACATATAGCGGGAATTTTTGTGTCCAAATCAATTTGTGACACCGGTAAAGCAAATTTGTGTGCGAGTGTGGATCTGCTTATAAATTGAATGAACAAAACACTTGTGAACTGAAACCTATTTGTGGTAAAGAAGGATATGGAAGAAAAGATTGTAATAATAGAAATGCTCTTTGTTTTACTGATGAGATTAATGTTGGAAAATATGAATGTTTATGTCCTCCGGGAAAGGAATTCGATGACCCCAAGAGTCCTAATAAGACTTGTGTCGATTACTGTGCTTTTGATAAACGACAAGAACAGTGCACGAAAATTAATGCTGAATGCGATGCCACCAAAAACTCCACACAAGCAAAAGAAGATATTCTTAGTCCAGAATTTTCTGCGTCTAAATCATGTTTCTGTAGAATTGGTTATGTTTGGGATAATAGTAGAAAAGAGTGCTTAATTGGAAAACATACCATTGAGTTCAGTCTTAATATAAAGAACACATTCTATGATCCAAAAGGTTTTAAACCTGTTATCAAAACAGCGCTAACTCAGAGTCAGCTCAGAACCAGATCCAAACGAAATGTTGATTTGAGTCAATTCAGCGCTGATTTAAACGGATTTTTCAATGATATTAAATCAATGACAGAAGAAAACAATAAACTGTTAACTGAAATGCAACATAAATTAGATTCAATTGAGTTGAATAAAAAATTAGTGACAACTTTGCAATACTTAATAGGAATGACAAGTTTTAGTGAATCTGAAGATAGAATAGCTGTGAAACAGTGCGATTTCAGTTCAAACTTTTATAACTGTATTTTTACTTTATCTTTGAATAAACCGCTAAAATCTTACGGCAATATAAGTCTAAATCAACAATTAAAAAATCTTTGTATTTCATATCCGGCAGAACCTAATAATTGTTTTTTCCCAAAACCAAAGCAATCAAACAATTTCTATGAATCGAATGAACAGAATCTGTATTCTTTAGTCATCGATAGAACCATTTTAGAGAAGAGTTCTGTCACTAAATATAAGGTATTCTTTGCATTAAATATCATTAACAATAAAATAATGTTTTTTGTATTGAATTGAAAGCCGTGCGAATCAAAAAATCAGAATAATTGTCCCCAATATTCGAATTGTGTGGATGATAAAGATCCAGACCTATCCATATTTTCGTGCGTTTGTGACAAAAAATATTTCAATGAAGTGAATCCACTGCCGTTACCTATTGAAGGCGGAGGTGTTGATATCAAAGCTCTCCAATACCAGTGCAAAGGTATTGCAATACATACACAATTATTATTCTCTATGTTATAGTTTATTTACCTAACATTGTATCCATTGTTGTAAATCAATGTTAGAGTAACTAATATAACAACAAATTATTATTACTAAACCTGATTTTCAACAATCCATACAATCTTTTTATTGATTTTTCTATTAAAATATTTGATTATTTACTTATAAAATATTGTGAAAACTTAAATAATTGATTAAATAGTACGCGAGAACTTATGTGAAGATAACTGTCCGTCAAAGGATAAAAACGGAAGTTGTATTCAATCATCGCCTAAAAAAGATGAGAATAACAATTGGATCGCACCTTATTATTGTGGCTGTAAAGACAAGTTTGTTTATCACAATACTAGTAAATCTTGTGTTGGTATGAATTTTGAAACATTTTGTTTAATACGAAATTTATTATAAATTGTTATTTAATGTGAATTATTAATAGGTGTTTGTGAAGGCATTAAATGCAATCACGGAAAATGTGTTGAAAAGGGAGCCACAGGTTATGCGTGTGAATGCAATGAGGGCTGGAATGGAAAAAATTGCGAAACAGAATATAAGCCTTCAATTACTGTATGGATTATAGTTATTGCTGTATTGGGTGTGTTAGTAGTTATTGCGGGCATTGTTGCGGTTGTGTTTGGCTGCAGGTATGGGTTCATGTTTTCCAACAATTAATAATTAATTTTTTAATAATATAAAAATATTTATACAATTATTTGGATATAGAGTTAGAAATTCAGACAATGATTCGAGTGATAGAACTCAACAGATGACAGAATATTCTGGAGCATCATATAGAGTGGAACGATCGAGAGGTATAGCCACACGACCGGAGTTATCAGATAGAGGAGAAGAAAACTCAACATTTCATAGACTAATATTTATTAATTATCAAAAATATGTTTAATTTACAAAAAAAAATCCTATTTATTATAAATGACATAAGAGTTGCCCGTATTTAATCTTTTGTCCTGTTTTCACTTTAAATTCTACATTTTCTGGCGCTTCAAAAATGAGTACAAGAGTTGATCCCAAGTTAAATTCTCCAAAATTATCGCCTTTTTTAAAACTAATCTCTTGTTTGGGTTCAAAATCATGAAATTCTCCTGAATTCCAGTGTTTTTCATTTGTGACCAAATTCTGTGAATATATGAGAAAAACTATTAATAAAATAGACCAAACATACATACACTACTGTATATATTGTAATTGTACATGATCAAAATAGACTTTAACAGTTCCCACATTAGTGGCGCCCACTGCTGTCATAGAGAAGAAACCATAATGCCATTGACCTAGATACACCACTCGTTCGTTAATAGAGAAGAGATTCGGAAATCCCATAACAAAAGACGGTTTTACGCTAAATAATTGTCCCGCAAAATGGCGTCGAAATGATACGGACCAATTGGCGGGAGAATGAAACCGGTGATAGTCTCCGGGCGAAAGATAAATAACACACGAATACAATTTTGTGTTTTTATTATTGATTAAAAGACTTTTTTGATAGTCTTTTGTTGTGTTTAGTTTTTTCCATGTTTTTGGGCCTAAAAATGTGCGCAAAGAGTATGTGATCCCTTTGACCTGTTCCACTTTACCATTGTTCACCTCACTAAAGTGAAGAACTGTTCCGTCACATGGACTCACCTTTCAATAAGAGTTATTTTATTAATTCATAAAACACTTTAAGACTTTTTATAACTCACAATTCCATTCGCTGTATCGATAGGTCTTACGCCCGGTTTTAGGGATCGTCTAAAAAATTCACTTAAATTTTTATATTGAGTCAAATCTTGAATATACGCTTCATCTATATTACAGCCAAAAGTTTCGATATAAGTGTTGAGAATCGGTTTTCTCATAATTACCGGCAATTCCACGGAATTTAAAAAACCCCAAAATCGGGAAAATGTTCTCAAAGGCAACAATCTGTACAGTGATATCTATTGAGTGTATAATATAATATTAATTGTAACATGTTTAAATTTTTACACAAACAAAATTCACCTCAATATCAGACACGACTTCATTCACATGATAAACGCCTCTTTTCTTGGAATCGATTTCATCGCTATTGTTGTCGCGCTTTTGCCTTCTTTTGCATTGATTGCTCGCCAACAATAAGAACAGCAACACAAAAGTCAAATAAAAACATCGAATATATGTTAAAATATTTGTCATAAATATGTTCTCGTATTCATTATTATTGAGAGTTCTTAAAGTTCTTAAAATTGAGTCTAAAAACAGTTTTAAAAATACTTTAATTAAAAAAATTAATTTTTTGATTATAAAATATTTTTTAAACCTTTTGAAAACTTTTGTACTTTTAAGTAAAATCCAATTTTTTGCTCATTTTCTTCAAAATTAGAAGT
>JAUJYT010000255.1:0-23037 GCA_033996565.1 Nanhermannia nana
CCTATTTTGATACTCTCTCACGTATAATGATTTATGCATTGATGCAAAAAACTCTTAGTTGTCATTAATTTAATGACGTATTTAATATTAATTTGAAAATATTTTCTTTGAAGAATACGTATTATTTAGTTTGGTATTAAATAGGGTTTGTTATCGTGCAAACCATTTTATTATATAAGTTATTTATGAAATGTCCCTCCAGCGCATACAAGACGCTGCATCAACCTCGACAGCCATAATAATATAATAGTGATAAATGTTGTCAGCTCAACGTAATTGTCCCGTTGTTGTTAAATTTCTTGCTCGCTCTGATAGGTCATAGAAGAGAGTGATAACTTCATCGCATAAGGGGAGAGAACAAAATCGTTATATACGTTACACTAAGACTATGTTTGATGTTTGCGTGTTTGCTCTGCTCTCTTCGCCACTCCTTTTTTCGCTGTTTCTTAGTATACAATGATTGAGAGAACACAGAAAAGAAGAGACAGAGATTGACAGACAGGCAGAGAGAGAGAGAGAGAGAGAGAGAGAGAGAGAACAGTAAGTTCTATAGACATACAGAGTATAATATCTATAGTGTAAGTTAAATGGTATATAACTTATATTGTATTGAGAATATACTGTGTGATAGCGTTATTCTTTAGCGCAAGAGAGAAAAAACTGAAATCTTGAGCTGTAAGAAAGGCAATTTAGCCCTTCTTTTGATACCTGCCATCCGTTATATGGTTGTTATAATATATGAACCTCTTTTCTCATATTTCTTTCGTCAGCCTCTATTTGGAATGATTGTGTGCTCTTATAGTAGAGTTTTATTTACAACAATATCACTGAACACAACACTGCAACCAATGTGTAGAACACATATTGAATGACTTATCCCAATATATCGTAAAATGCATTTCATGTCTTATCATATCGTTTAATATCAATGAGTGAATACTTTTTTATACTGTACTGTTTTGTGTGAAAAGTTTAGTGCGAATAACGAATTGAAAACTATATTTTAATCCTGTCTTACTATATATACAATAAACAGTAGAGCTTTCTATTACAGAACATACATTTGAGTGCTTCATCTTTTCTTTATTCAATTTAATACTTTGCGATACGCGATGACAGTCATTGTGGAGTGTCAGGCGATTATAGAGATCAGAGCCACTATTCCCCAATAGCATACACTCTATTTACAATTTATATAAAACTCATAACACATAATTCCAAATATATGGCCACACAATGAAAATGTTTAGATCATCAATGCTTTTGACAAATCTAGTCATTGCTTACTTATCAGAGCAGAGGAGAGTCTGATTATTTGTGAGACAGGCAAAGAGGAGAGAATAGAGAGAGAAGAGAAGAGAAGAGAAGAGAAGAGGAGAGAGAGAGAGAGAGAGAGAGAGAGAGAGAGAGAGATAGAGAGAGCTCTGAAATGGTAAGATAGCTGAAAGAGATAAGAAACGATTTGGTATTTCTTCTTTTGGTGCGTGTGGCCTCCAATCTTGATTTGTGCGGTTCAATTAATTTTTAGCAACTGAATGCATACTCCATTCACTCGGCGCTAATATAGAGTTTTTGCTTAGCGATAGCGCCTATTCTTATATAATGCTCACAACTTGAGCACTAGAATAGTAGCTGAATATAAGCTCTACTCTTATCTCAAACTCTTAATGGTATCTTTTAATTGCCAGCTATAATTGCAAGATATATGTTTTCATTGCACTGTTAAATCCCTAAGCGATATAATTTTTCCTCATCTCTCTCTCTCTCTCTGCACTGTCTCTGTCTCTGTCTCTAACTGACTGACTGAATCACTCAGCTTCTCCCTCTCTCCTCACAATATCAGTGCTTTTTCATCCATACCCGAAATAAGGCTAATTATTACATTTCATTGTTTTCAGTTGAACGCAAATTGATTTAATTGCCGTCTGCCTTATCAGTAAAAAAATAGTCTCGTTAGTCGACTCGTATTTTTATTATTTAATTAACTTTATATATACCCGCTTAGGAAGAGACGAATATAATCTCAATTACGAGTTATAAAGTGAAACTAATTTGCCGTTTAATGCATGTGTATGTATCATAGCTCACTTGTCAAGATATTTTTTCGAGGGGCCGTTTCTCTCTCTTATGTTTCTTCATGTGGTTCTCAAAGTAATTCAAGTAATTCATGTTTTCTCTCATAAAGCATTCATTTCACGATCGTTTGGCCACTTGACTCTTTATATGATGAGTGCGTTGGCAGACCTTTGAATGATATCACATCACTATAGAAGACCTCCCATCGGGCAAAATAAAAAATGAGACCCAGAACTTCAAAACTTAGTTCTTAGAAACAGAAAAAGTAATCAAAGAAACAATTAAACTTTTTTCTCAGATATTCAACATTTTTAACATTCTAAGCATTTTTAGCTTCGGGTAAATAAAAATAGTGTAACTTATAGGCTATTCTATATCTTAATTTAATATATATTTTATGTATCTTTAGTTAGTATAATATATTTTTTACTTTTTAGTACTATGTCTTCATTTTTATGCATTATGCGACTCAAGAATTCCGATTTGATCAGTTGCTAAGGAAGTCTTATACTCAGATGTTGATCCACCTCTATTAGAGACGGGCAAACTTTTACTTGTGAAGCCAACTATTGCGAGTCCGCACAGCGGGAGAGACCAACAAATTGACTTTAATAACGCAGCCATTTATGAGGTCGCGGATGCGTCTGGGATTTGGATAAATCTCAGGCGATATTCTCGCCTCTTCACTATAGGGCGCTTTATTACACATATTCTCCACTCTATTGAATAGCAAGTTTAGCACAAACTCTACTTTTCAAATGCATCGCAGCGACAATTTTATTTGATTTTTATTTAATACTTCGTAATTAAATTTAATGATATATTACTATTTATTTTTTTAATGCCAGCAATTCTGCTGACTTTTAGAAAACTAGTTTTAAAAAATGTTTGAAATAAGTGAAAGGGAAATAGTTTGATATAATAAAGTACTACAACATTGCGAGTTATATCAATTCTGTATAGTGTAGAGCAGAATAGAGTGTATAAAATATACAAGTTCTACAATATATATACAGTATATCCAAACTTATAAGTTATATAAACCACAGAATATCGCATGTGTTGGTCTCCCGCTGAGTAACTTTTATGAAATGCAGCTTATTATGAAATATAAAATACAGTACATCATCATATGTACTGACGAACAGATTACGACGCGAATTATATTGAATTCACTCCTCAATAATTTCTTGCGGCGCACATTTTGAAGACTAGAGGATAAAAAGGTCATTTATCACAATTCGGAAGTTCATACAAAACTATATTATAAATGAATGAATGTGTGCACCAAAAGCAAACTTTATATGAAATATGCTCGACGGGAGTTAATGTAACTTATTTCTAGGTTTGACAAAAATATAAAAAACTAATATCTGAGTTACATTGTTTTTTATTAGCTAAAAACTATATGACAGTTCGCATTATAATCTTATATAACATTTTTTATATTAAATCACGAATGAATATGAGAAAGAGAAGCCCAAAAATGATCGCATTATAACTTATTAATATAAATGTGAGATATAGTTCAACCAAATTTTGATAAATATAAAATATAATTTTTGTTTGTCTGTGATTTGTTATGAATGGTATTCTTAAACCAAGACTTTATCGAATAAATTTCATTTTCCTTTGTAGAGAAAAACAAGAAAAATGGCCCAAAACCTAATGCATTAAAGATAGAAAGCAATGAAGAGCTACTGTTTAACTTAATTTATTGAAGGCAAACACAAATTACCAATTTATTTATTTTGGCCGACATTAAGCAATGCTTCTTTTGAAAGCTGGTTTTCAACATATTATATTGCGTGCGATCATAATCTTTTCGAGAATGAGTGCTGCCTATGATGGCTGCAATTGATAACAGCATGAATTAAGTTATTCGCTTTTTTGATGTGATGGACCACTGAGAAGCAAATAAACGCCAACAAGAAAGTAAAGTACCAAAGCAAATACGAACATGTATGTGTCAATGGAAACAGGAGGTAATGAACAAATTCCCATAATTAAAATTGTAAAATCAATTTATATATTAATATTTTTATATTTAACTAATATTCTATTTAAACAATCGCTTAGCAAACAAACAATGCATTTAATTTGACTTCAATTCTCGTGAATATTCAATTAATCGATTACTTTTCAATAGTGTTAAGTTATTTTAAATAATTTTGAATTTGAAACGAGTTCTTCTTACTAACAATACTCACTTAAATATGCAAATCATAAGTTAAATATAAGTTTTGTATTCTATATATATTTATTACATTATTATAAACTCCTAATACTTGTTTATCGCGTGCAATAGTGAATAAAATTTTTGTGAATAGAATTAACATAAATCTATCGCTTAAGTAAATCAATAAAAAATAATATTAAAATAATGTAAAGTTTTTAAAAATTGAGTTTAAATATATTAGTTTGAATTTAATTTTCAATTTTTTCACAAGTTTTTTTAAAGATGACTGTTCTGTGATTTGAATTTTTATGCTTCTAATAAAGGAGGAAGTTTTCAATAGAAAATTAAGTAAAAATTTTATTTTCTGGCTTTTATGATAATTAAAGATTACAATTATTACAGTTTGTAAATGATTTATTACTATTATCGAAAAGCATTATTTCTATTGAAAACAAACTCATTCACACGTTATAAATATTTTTTCCAATAATTCCAATAATAAAAGAGTCGGCAAAGAGACGAAAGAAATTCATTTTTATTGAGGCATTAAAGCACTCAAATCTCCTTATATCTAAAACAAGGCCATTATTTCAATTTATTTTCCTTCAATAAATTTGACGACTTTTGAAAAGTTATCAATTTTTGAAAAGCCGATAACTGGAAATTTTTATTATGACTTTGATTGAGAATAAGCATAACTCATATTCTGAAAGCGATCGACAGCTCCTGAATTGAAATATCAATTTAGAAATTGCTTTTCGAGCATCAATGACTGGGAGTGTCTTATTTATGTTTCTGTCTTCAATGATTGTATTGTATTGTAATACAGTACACATCAAACGACATTTTTCAAAAGGAACAGTTTAACTTATGGCCAGATATGAGCTCTTTTGGTTTTGAAGCAAACCGCTAATAAATATGTAGCCTAAGGGCCATCGGATACAAGTTTAGATAAATGCTTTGAATTTGTGGAATTGTGGCGAACCTCAACTCATACCTCAATTCATACCTCAGTTCATACCTCAATTCATAGTTATAAGAATTCTGCAAAATTTTGTACATATATATGAAATACTGAAACACTTGATAATGTATTGCCATATAATGTATTATATTCGCAATAAAGTACTGTATCATATTTGCAGCACTTAAAATCTGACTAAAAGAATGGCAATTCTGTTCATTCTGTTCACAGGGGTGGCATTTAAGTAAATGGTTTTATGGTCGAGGCGTTGGTATGAAGTGGCACTTTTGTGGAACTATAGTCAGACACGTGTATTATACTAAATACAAGTTGTTTCATGAACTTTCTATCGACGCTTCATCCTATTGTTGATTACAATAAAACCCTAAAAAGCACTCTTAACTTATTTTTAAGTGAAAGAGAGAAAGAGGTGTAACCCTCTAATAAACAAATAAAATTTCTATAACGGCTGTCATTAAGTTTAAAAAGAATCTGTTTTACGCAATAAATTAAAACTACTGTTCAGTATAATGGGACCCAAAATGAATTTGTAGCGACTATTTTGTTAACTAAGGTCTGATGTGTAGGTATTATCTGCTTATAGATCGGAAGCATCACTTTTATTAATATATTACACTCTAATCAACATTTTATTCTGTAATTTTGAAACTATTCTTGTGATAAAACTATACGATCGTTAATATCTATAATAAATCTAAACTAGTATTCAATTATACATAAATCAAAGTCTAAAATAAGTTTATAGAATAAAATAGTTGAAGTCTATTCAGTGCATAATTTTGATGACACCCTTCGCATATTGTGTGATTCGGACACACAAGCAATTTGTCTTTTAATTAATGACATATTATCACATTATCTTCAATTGCGACACGTCGAGGGCTTTTATTAGCGCTGGATTATTGTCAACTTAATAAATGTTTAGGCATTAGAAAGAAAATCGAAATGTAATTAACTTGTGAGCGTTCAAACTAATTAAAATATAGGTATTATGGGTATTACGCGTTCCCATTAAACTAAAAGCACTGTCAAAGCCATTCAACGCCATTTAAATCAATAAAATAAGGAAATTTATATTACAATATGATATGCAGTGAAGAACGTTAGCGCTGTTAAGCGATCGCAATAATCAATCATTTGTTAAATGCACAATAGCTTTATGGCACGCATTTTTGGTGGCTCTCGTTTTGCACCACTAACTTGTTCTCTCTCTTTTACTCTCTCACTAACAACTATAACTTGACTCATTTGAATTGTGTGTATATTGATATATATTAAGTTAGTATTAGCGAAAGTTGTAGTGAGTCTACGACTGTTTGTATCACATCTCATTAGAGTTGCATTTGATTGGACCGCTAGGAATTCAACTGACACACGATATTTATAGATTAAAATATAGCGAATATTGCCATTCATCTGATAAATAGTAATGCGCTTATATACAAGTCGAGTATAACTATAGATTCTATCAACTTATGAACAAATATATAGATATATGGAATAAATTAATTCAATTTATCTTTTTATTTAATTGTAATATTTGATGATAGCTTTACAGAGTCGGGGATTCTGTAATTTATATGATTTATTTACAAAACTGTTCGCACTAACAATAGAGCCGTTAGTGGTTCTATGCTTTGTGTTAAGTAAACTTACATGAGAGTGAAATTGGTTGCGAATATATGTACTGATCAATTAAATTATAATTTACAAAGTAATAGTCAAATGTTTTATAGACTACAAGTTTATACAATAACACAGGCATACTATTAAACTTACAAATACTTGTATTATATTAAATAAGTTTATAGTTCTTCATTGGCATTAAACTCATTTAATTTTAATTAATTTATAAACAAAACTAAAGAGGAACTGAAACGAGTTTTACTGATATAGTTTTGCATTTATTCATAACTATTCGTATGTTTTATAGTTTCATGGATTCAGTTTAGAGTGAGTTTACCTCCAAATTCCGAATTCTTGTGAAACATCCGAATGCAGTCTCCGATCTGTTGATTTCAATAGTAGTTGAGAACATTGTTAAGGACAAGATGTTGGCGGCATATTATGACTCGAACTCGTGATTAGAGGACCAGAAGACGAAGTGACGGGACCCGAAGAATAAATAGGATATGGCGTTGCGATGCCTGCGATGTGATTGAAAAGAGAAGGCCCTCTATTTGCTGCCGCGGCCGCCACCACAAAGCCCGCGGCGGCTGAACTTAAATGTGCTGGCGGTGGACCCGAGCCATGAAGGCTACCATTGAACCCAAATGGAGGTCCTCTGTGAAGACCGAAGCCAAACGCTGCCGCTGGGAAGGGTCGGGCGGCTAAACGTAATTTCTCTAATTCTGCCTCTTTTAGCCTCTGAGGGATTAAAAGTAAAATTATATAAATATAAATACAAGTAATACTTATATGAAATATTGTTTTAGAAACTTTTGAAATGTTTTTTCTCTTTTACCTTTTCTTTTGCTCTTCTATTTTGAAACCATATTTTGACCTTTATTTGTGAATCCAATTTGAAAAATAAGATATAGAAATAAGTAGGTGTTATTTGTATGAAATTATAAGTTATTTTAGGAATTCTAATAGTATTTCAAAGACTTACTTGTGTTTCAGTGAGATTCAAACTGCTTGAAAATTCAGCTCTTTCTGCGATTGATAAGTATTGCTTTGTTCTAAATTTGCGTTCAAGTGCTAGAAGTTGTTGTGTAGTGAAAGGTGTGCGCGGCTTCCTATTGCTTTTATGTTTACGAAGAGCACATTTCACTGCAATTCTTGGTGGTTCTCCAGGCTCTATATAGACAAAGTGCAAAACACAAACAATTACTTTAATATAACTGTGACTCTGATACAGTACGTTCAAAATATAAATATTTGCCATTCATGACAACAATTCATTATGCATTTTTATGAGCTACTAATTTAGAGTCCTCACAGAGTACTCTATTGTTTACCTTGGGTTAGACTACAAAAAACAGAGACAGCCAACTAATAGTAATAAAAACGCAATTCAGACATTCATCATTTGATTTTTACTGCGCCATATCATGAATCATAGAAACAATTGCGAAATTCCTGCTGCTGTACCGCATCTTTCAAACACCGCTCAATTCTAATACTGTTTGCTATTTTGCAGACAAATTATACTAATTATCCAATTATGAAAATATGTTCAAACATTTTCTTGTAGTTTAACATTTGTTAAGGACAAGAAGCTATTAATTCTTAATTCTAATTAGTTATGATTGAACGCAATTAATAAATATTAGCAATTCGTGAGTCAATAAATTGATGTGTTTGTCATTATGAGTAAAATACTTTTATTAATATCTAGTTTTAGTTGAGCTCAAGTCTTGTATCAACAAAGGCTCAAAAAGTGGAGTCTCATAATTGACACGCAATAATCTCATCTCAACAACTCCTACACCTCTAATGTTAATGTAACCATCATTTAAGATCGACAAATAAGCTTTATTTGACAACATATCAGTAAAATAGCCGTTAACTAAATGACAGAATGAGAGTTATCGCTCACACTCTAACAGAAACACTTCAATACACAGCATAGTTATCAATAAAAAGTTAAAGTATTTGTATAAATAACATAAGAGTATTATCAAAATGCATTCAATGTAACAAATAAAGTAAAAGTTACAATTTGCTCAATACTAACAGTTAGTAATATTAATATTGAAAGTTAAGTGTTGGCTAATTATGAGAACAAAATGCTCAACATATTAGTCGAGGAAATTTGATTAGGAAGACAATTATTAAAATGAATGTTCCCCTAATAATAATAAATTAAAACAATCATTTCATTAATGCTAATACTGGGTATACTGTATACAGAGCATGCTTTCAGACGGAATAACGTTTCAATGGACGAGAGAATTATGATTTTCTAAAAATATTCTCTCTATGTCAGGAAAATATCAATTAGAACAGTGCTTAAGATTAACTTAATCCTAAGATAGAGTGAGAGTTGTTTCGAGCTGTTCGGCAGCTATAATGTTGAAAAGCTTAATAAATAAGCTTAATTGATAAATTGCTTTGGGAGTAATTGACCCTCTAATGGATTACTTATAATATTTAATACACAAACTAATTTAGGCCTCAATGATAATAGGGTCACCGGCGAACCCAATGGGTATGCCTTTTCACACTGGCTTTGGGTTTTAGATTTTAAAACTCAAAAATTTTTTTTTAATTTGAAAATTAATAACGAATCGCTATAATCTCGAAATAAAAAATATAGTATTTTTTTGACAATACAGACTCAGGTAATACAGACCTAATATCTTGTAAATATCTTATAGACATTATTATTGAACTTATTTTATTTCATAATAAATTTGAAGTAATCAAATTTTGAAATTATTCTTTAATTATTAGTAATGAAGCACAGGCTCTACGGTTTTCGAGCCTAGGCTGGCTAGGCGCAGGCTTTAAGGGGTTTGAGCACAAGCTCGTGGTTTTCGAGCCTATGCTCTCCATTAATTATTATTCGGTAATTATTTAGATTCTTAGTAAAAAAAACATTAAAACATTTTCAAAATTTTATGAACACCGGTTAGTCATGTTATATCAAATCCTAAAAATTTTGATTTAGTTATAGATAACAAACTCTAATGTTATTCTGAATGCGCTTAATTAACTCATGAAAAAAAGTCTATTTCTAATTTTGTTGAGTAGTGTAAAGCGTTAACTTTCAAACTAAATGCATAGCTTTTTGCGAAAAAGATTAATTTTTAATATTGAGATTTTAAGTTATACTCTAGAAATTGTAATTTATAACTAAGTTTAAATGTTTAGGTTATAGTCGAATGAAGTTACCGGTGTTCATAACATTTTGAAAAATTAGTTTCAATGCATTTTTTGACGTAGAATCTGAAAATGAGATCGGGTTTGCTGTCTATTATAGTTTTTGATATAAAGGGGTCAATCAATTTAAATGCGCTGCACATTTGAGTGTACAGTACAGAAAAATTCACTATAGATAATGATGTTAACGCTCGGGAAAAATGAAACACCCGGCGCTCGCTTTTTCAAGCGTTTACCAAGCATTAAATCAGTCAATTTAATAAGTTGTCAATTTTTAAAAAATTGTCTCAAAAAATCATTGAGATTTAGATACCCCTCGGTGTTTTGTACGCACATTTTTGTCTCAACCTTTAAAACAGAATAATTCATAAATCTGTACAAAATATCTATTTTGTAAGAAATTAAATATTGTATTAAAAAAATTATACTGTATTAAAAATTATTAATAAGACTTGACGCTAGCGAGCGAGCTCAGTAAAATCATAACGCTCGGGGCTCGTTATCGAGCGCCAAACGCTCGAGCGTTTAACATCACTAACTATAGAAGAAGCATAGAATAGACAGAAAATTTATTGTAAAATTTAAAAATAACATTTGAAAAAACAGTAGAGAAAGAATTACTTACTTTGTAAGCCATCCTTAATTAAGTTGGGATGAGTTGGTCCTAACCATGGATAATGTGAATTGTAAGGCATAGCTTGATGTGGAGCTCCTGACAGATAATTCAAAGCCACTTCATATGGACTTATTGTCATTCTCGGTGCTGTTAAACTACATTTAGTATCAGATGAAGTCGGAGATGGATATGAGACTACAGTCGCGTTATTATCATTTGATGGACATTGAAAGCAAAGCGATGGTGACTCTGATTCTCGATCAGGCGTTGAGCTGTTGTGCGTATGTTTACTGCAACCACTTTTAGCACTTAACAAACGACTGATACTGAACGACAATTTGCTTGATTTGCTTGAATTGATTGAATTGATTGTTTCGTTTGACTGACGCATCACTTGCAGAGACGGCTCTAGTTTTGGTGAACTCGATATGTCGTCGTCTTCATCATTCATATCATTACTTGCATCTGAATTCGATGGACTGGACGACACCGGTCGCCACATGGGTTCGGTCTAATGCTGTTTGACTTCAACAATAAATTAAGTCAAATATCAAATAAACATTCGGTCCTTTGGTCGCAATACTAATGATCGGTATATAATCTTATTTGATATAAAACAAGAGAACACGAGATATACTTTAGTATAATATGAGATGACTTTCAAGTAACCGAAAGAGTAATTCAATTAAGAAATAACTGCAAACAAACAATTTTGAGAGAAACTTATTTAAGTATTAGATCGCAAGTGAATCGAGTGTTTCATAAACTAAAACATGCGAAACATGCGAACGAAGCCTAAAGTTTAGTTTAGTCGACAAAATCATTATTTTACAACTTATTGTTTGCCCAGCCTTTGGGTGGAGTTAAATGTCTATTCACGGGCACACATACATTGAGCCATAAGCGGGCGGAGACTCCAAATTGAAAGGAGAGTGTATTTTGATTGGATTGCATGCCATTCACTGATATTAAGCATAGCGTTAAGGCTTAAATGCATTTGAGAGAAAACTTTCACACAAGTAGTACTTTGTATATACGCTGCGGAAAAAGACCATAAAAAAGTCGACGTTGAAAATGAGTTGATTCGTGTGATGGCTTTGAGTTGCATATTAAATGGGATGAGAATTAGATGGATTCCAACTTGAAATGCGAGACTGATTCAAATAGACATTGATTTCATTGACATTTCTAATGGAGAAAATTTTTCGGTATAATAACGGACTCACATTCACACACATTACTAACTCTAACTTTACTAAAACATGAATATTATATCGAAATGCAGAACCAAATCTGATTGATGGCTCAGTTATACCAACTTTTTCAAATTTAGCGAAGGCGAACTTTTTTTGCATATTTGCCAACAAAGCCATGCCATAGATTTACAATACAACAAATCAGAAATTTAGATTTCAAGTTCAGTCACAGCAGTAAACCTTAAGTTGAGAAAAGTTGGGATTCGTTTGAAGGTTAGAAACAAGACTGAATCAGGATTAATAAACTCGTGTTGTAAACTTATAATTAAGGCTTCATTGGTCATTAAAAGCATAAAAAGCATCATTTCAGGACAGCAACTTATAGATAACTTCAAAAAATATCTTTGCAGTATTTTAGTTTTAATAATAATATTTGTAATTGTAATAATATTTTTAATATAATATTTGTAATGTTGTCCATAAACTCCAGGCTCAGGCTCAGAGTTTTCGAGCTTAGGCTCAGGTTCACCCGAAAGAGCCTGTAGACAAATTTTATTTAAATTCACCATAACTAAATATTTTGCTTCACTGTTGTTTGAGTTACTTATTTCGTATTGTTTTGAATAATAAAAAAACACTTTTGATAAGTTTTATGGATGTAATTTTTCGTTTTAAAAATTTAGAGGCCCAGGCTCTAGGTTTTGAACCCAGAATCAGGCTCTGGGTTTTGAGTCTAGGCTCATGCTATAAGTTTTTCGAGCCTATGGACATCATTAAACATTTGTAATTACTAATAAAAGACTTAACATATAAAAAATATCAAATTATAAAATTTTTCAGTTGAGTTTTGCAAACAGACTCTTCAGGCTCAACAATCTGAGTCTGAGCTTTCCTCGGGAAAGCCTGAACCTCGGGCGCAAATAGGTACCTCGATGAGCCTGAGTCTATGCTCTTCATTACTTATGTCTTTTGGTTTTAGTCAGTGTTCCTTCTTTTCAATAGTATGCTAAATTTAGAGCATTGTTGTCAATAATTAAATTTTCAATAGTATCAAAAAGAATATTGAATCAGTTTCACAATAAAAATAATAATTTAATGGAAAATAAGTCTTATATAATTTCGCACAATTTTTAAACTCCCTTTAACTGATGTTAATGAAAAATATTCACAGAAATAAAGAAAATCGTATACAAGGTAGAGGCGTTCATATGGACAAAAACTTAGGCTTGGACCGGTCCGTAATTTTCTCACCATCAGCCTGGCCCGCACTGGCCCGTCCGGCCCGGACCCGAAAATTTAGATGAGACAAATTAATCAAACTTGTTTTATATAAATTGAGTTTAATTCATATGATTTTACATCAATTTATACAATTCAATTAGAAGCTGTAATTCGATACCTATTTTGCTAATACTATACCGGTATTATTTTAATCAATAAATTTTGTTTCTTTGTTTTTCACTAAAAAAAGAGTTTAAATTTAATTCTAATAAACAAAGTATAACCATGAAATCATAGTCAATTCAACTGCAACCTGTACAGTACTTCCAATAATATTCATACTAAGGGATAGAGATTGGTTGCTAAACGACTATGTATGCTTCTACGGCGAACAGTAAGTACTAAACTATATACTATACTCACTTTTATTAAACAACACGAGTTAATGAGTGATTTTAGTGCTTTTACTTTTTCGAGTGTTTGTGTTCATTATAGACTTTTAAGAAGAAAATCAATGTCTGATATAATGAAATGAAAGACCATATCCAGAACTTAAAGGAATATAAATCTAACATAATAAAGCTCATAACCGGCAACACTAGTTTGCATTTAAGATAAAGCTATATAAAACAGTTTAGTATGTGAAAAGACTTCTCGATCACCCTATACTTGGATATATACACTTGATTGTTACACTACAGGAGTTAAAAACTGCTAACAACTAAAAGAAGATGAGTTGAAACCAATATCTACTGCAACAATAAAATTACTAACAAGCGATTCAAAAGCAGTCACAAACCCTGTGATGGAATAATTTTGCAAACAATGCAAAAAATAAAAGTCAATTATTAGAACCTCATAAATATGATGAACATTATTATGAATCTAATTGAAAATATATTATCATTTACTTCCTGAAAGCAAACAATGCAGAGCAAAACTGTTTGATATTTCAGGAACAAAAATACAAAGTTTGAGTTTCAAGGAAAATGATAATTAAAAATCTGTCAGTTTTGCAAATAAACGAATTTCAAAATAAGTTTAAGTTATTATGAATATTAAAAAGTTAATTGCTTTTCAAATGAGAAGCAGAATCATTAAAACTTTTATTAAACAATAACTAAATAATTTTGTTTAAATAACAGTC
Organism: Nanhermannia nana; assembly: GCA_033996565.1. Taxonomy (NCBI): domain Eukaryota; kingdom Metazoa; phylum Arthropoda; class Arachnida; order Sarcoptiformes; family Nanhermanniidae; genus Nanhermannia; species Nanhermannia nana. Next base: position 14,248 of record JAUJYT010000255.1, read on the forward strand.
AAACTGACAACTTATTAGAGTTACAGTTCATTTGTTTGTTTAACATAATAATACCTGTAATAAAAATGAGCTTAAGCATGAAGTTTCAAATAATGATTTGTTAAAAATACTAAATTTTAGAGCAATAAATTTTAAGCATAATATTAGGCACTAATTTTATATATTACAAAATATCGTATATTATAAATAAAGTTATGCAGTAATTCACTTAAACATTTCTCCCAATCGACTAACTTAAGTATTTATAGCTTATTTGCTTTATTACAACATTTTTCATCATTAAATAGAAGTTATAATTACGGTGAAGTGATTTGAATTATATTTTACATAATTTATATATATCTGATATATAAGTGATATTTATATATAAATATATACTTTATTTAACTGCACGAAATTCAATAAAACCAAAATAATATTATGTCCGATAGAAGTTAACAGCAGAGTCTAGAGAAGAAATGCTTGAATGCCAGTCACTTAAATGCTGTACCAATTGCTTAAGGGTGTACTTTTCCTTATCGTACTCGTAAAATCTCAATTTGAAAACTAAGCGGTATTTTTGTCTTTTCTTCAACTTATTTATTGAAAAGCAGATTCTCCACTAATTAAATTTAAACTTTAGGCTCTATCGAAAGTTGGGCTCAAAGTTGCATAAATTTAGCTCTTTTATAAAGAGTGAGTGTAAGGATAATTTTGAGTGAGTGTAAACATGATGGGCTCCTATTTTCTTTTAAATATCTATATAGAACACAATAAACCTCTTTTTCATTTGTTAGTACTTTTGAGGAATAAAAGTAAAGCAAAGCTCAAATTTTTATTGCCTTTCACTTTTACAATCAAATGAACACTAAACTATTTGTTCACTAAACAAGATAGTCATATAAGTAGATGTCTTAAAAAGTTAAACTCATAGCAAAATTGCTTCATTTAGTTGGGCTCTCTTTACGACCTGACTATTGGTAGCTTTTCAAGTCGGACAACAATACATTGGGAGTTAATTGCTTTTTCAAACTCTATACACTCTATGATATGCGATAAATAATAATACTTATGATTTAGGACTATAGGTATTACAATACAAACTATGATTAAGTTATTTTACAATAATTGAAAATGTTTTTATTATTACAGGTTTTAAAAAAATGATTATTACGTCTTAAGATTTTATCTTAAAAAATATTTTACTTTTATTACACTCTCTGAAAAGTTAAGCTTTTATATGAATGCCGGCATTTAATTGAACAGAAAAATAGCACATTTAAACATTTAATTAATTTAGATTTTTGCGAATTGAAAATGAGGTGTCATTTGGGAATTGAAAGAATAAAAAGCAAAATACCGATAGAGTCTCTAGGAATAAAAGTAAATTATGCGATGCATAAGCAAATTAAGCCGTGTCAACATTATTCGATCATTATAATGACAGATTTATAGCCATATTATGAAGCCTCTCATGTTTGTATCGCTGGTAATTAAGGCAGTTTGGGATCGTTTGCAAACTAATGATTTGAAACCGCGCCTGACTGTTATCAATACATTTGTGAACTAAAAGTTTCGCAGAATAAAGTCTAAAAGAAGAAAACTATGCCTTTTCGGCTGAATCATGTTGAGCCTACTAACTAGTGTCTGAATAAAAGAAAAACTAACCCTTAAGGCTAAGACTGCTTCTCGCCATTAGATGTTAACAGATGCCATTCAGTGTGTATTTGCAGAATTACATTATAGTTTGTTTGATGCAATTTTTACTGACTTCACTCTAACACAAAAAGCAAAAGTTTTTTTCAAGGACTTTAGCCGATCATATTTCAAACTAAAACAAGACACTGTTCTGACTAATTGCTCAATTTCAACATAAATAAATTTATTTACTAATTATATTATTTTAATGTAAAGATTAATTTAACTCTTACTTAATTATTTTAGCGCTCATTAAAAGATCAATTATATGTTTAGAGCATATGCTAATTCAATGTCAATTCAAATTCAAATAACGCCTCGAGACATTCAAAAGTGGCGAATGTTTTTTCTCTCAAAAAGCTTGATGTGAGCCCCTATTTATAACCTATTGAAAATAAAGCTGTTATTGACGGTCACAGTGCTAAATAACTTGAACAAAATATCAGTAGGGTTTACAAAATTTCTTTAACTCTAATTGTCATTTAAGGCTATTTTTAATAACTGTTGAGTTAATTATGTCGAACCGATTTTATTTTTTAAAATACTAAAATTTTAAATTTCAAATAGACATACCGTAATATTTTAGAAAATATGTTCAATAATATACTATTAAAAGAATTTTTTTTGTAGTTCTTTATTTAATTTGAGAAAAGTAGTCAGACTATTACTGAGATTGTATTACTTAAATGTAATTTAGTGTAAATGAAATCTTTGAGAAAACCCTATCAATAAAATAGTATAAGTGTTGAGATTCAATTGAGTACTGCAATGCCAGCTTACACATCAACAGTTTGAGTGATCGAATCTCTAATAAGTTAACTTTAGACAAAGTGAATTTTACAAATCCTTGTAATAATCGATTAACATAAATATTATTGAATGAATGAATGAATATTTCATTTACAATATTAAAAATTAATTTTGATTACAAAATAACTCATCTTAATAGTCATTTATCTTAATTGACTCATGTTTTGAGTTTGCAAATATATTGAGAGCACACTTACTGTACAATATACGTCATAACCAGTGATGCACGTACTCGTGCTTGTAGAAAATGAAATGCTCGGCGTTCACTTTTTTGTAGGTGCTCGAGCACGAACACTTACTGAGCACCAAATCAGCAAATTTGATGGGTTTAAGGGCTCTTTTAATACAAAATTAGATTATTTGATTTGTATATACATTTGCCAATTTTGATACTCACTAAGAATAACATTCAAATACATACGTTAGATATGAAATTAACTTTTTTAATATGAAAATCATTTAAACTGCATCCATAATGAGAAAAATATGTTTTACTAAGACTTGGTGCTCAATGCTCGTGCTCGGCAAAATCAGAGTGCTTGGTGCTCGTGCTCGCCACCAAGCACCAAATGCTCGAGCACTGGTCATAACTAAAGATGAACATAAGCCAGCCTAGGCTCGGCTCGAGGGCCCTTTTTGAGCCTGAGGCTCAGGCTCCAGGCTCTAAGGTATTCGAGCCTAGACTCGTCAAGCTCAGGCTCAGACTGTTGCGCCTGTACCCAAAATTTCACTTGAATTCACAGTAACTTCATATTTTGCATTCCAGTATTTGAGTTATTCATTCTTCAAAGTATTTTATTGTTGGCCATTAAAATTAACGGCCAAATCATTTTAGACTAAAATTAATAGTTTTAGATTCAGGCTCAGTTTTTAAGATTTTTGAGCCTAGGCTCGCCAGGTTCAGGCCCTAATGTTTACGAGCCAGGCTCAGGCTCTAAGGTTCAAGAGCTGGGCTCAGCCTCAGGCTATGAGATATTTGAACGTAAGCTCGCCAGGCTCAGGCTCGGAGTTTTCGAGCCTATGTTCATCTTTAGTCATAATAATAGCTTCAGAAGAGCTTCTAAGCATTGTTTTCTCTTTGAGAATAATCACAAGAAGAAATTGAACTTAAAATTTATTTTAATCTAAATCAGAAATAGTATTATTTTTGAACAGAGTGTGGGTCTAAATCCAAGTGATCACATGAGTGGTATACATGCAAACCGCTAACAATCAATTTTCTGGAAATCTTCGCGTGTCTTCAAATTTTTAATCTGATTTTCTTGTTTAAATCGTTGACCAAATAGCCTGATCCACACGTGTTGAGCTCCCGATATCAGTGAAATTATTAGAAATCCGGGTGGTCTTCAATATGTTTGTTGGTTATCGAATTGGATACGACTTTCAGTGGATTATTATTGCATAGAATGAGAGAGAATGACACTTTTGGATCGGATAACTTAAATCCACATAAGAGAAGCGTGACTTTGTGTGTTTCAATACTCCGATAACAAAAGGCGTTATTTCGTGGTCGGATGGCTGAGGCACGCGTTTACATAGATTGTAATTGTATAGCATATAATTAACGCAAAACTTCTTTTTCATAATCCATGCATAGGTTGAGCTTAAAGAACCGGTGCCTTTACTGTTGGATTTGCGGCACTGCATGTGCCCCACAATGGCTAATCCCGTCAATTTCCCTTTCATTTTAATTTGAAAGACTAAAAGGCATTTTCGTTTGTTGAGCCGTTTGGCACTTGTTATATCTCACTGCAGTCAACTTATTCTTTGTAAGTAGTAATACCACCGCTTTATAACTGGCGCTATTTTCCTCTCCATGCCTTTAGCTGTAGCGAAACCTCTACTCAAGAGTGATGGTCATAATTTCCGGTTTCAAATTAGAATTTGCTTTTATTGTATACAATTATAATCCAAAATGTTTAACTACGCTTTTGTTAGAAAACTATAATAGAGAATAGCGTTTAATAATAAAGTATAATAACAATGAATATTAAAACAGTTAATGCATTGGCTTTAACTGAAATGAATAACTTCTGAAAATTAATATATTATGCTATAACTTATTCATTTTTCTCTCATATTTCGCTAAACAAGTCAAGATCGCGACATGAATGAGAAGCGTTCAAATTTGCTCATTTTTACAGCCATTCATCATAGGCTTCATAAGATTATACTGTGCTATACTGTACTATACTGTAAAAGTATTATAAGTTACTTATTTCTATATTTTACTTATTTGACTATTGACTGCTCATCCATTAATCAGTGACAAACAAGGATTTACATCTGGTAAATAAATAATTTAGAATAATATGGATTACATCAAAAATGATGCTGTAATAAGTTAACATACGAGTCACTACAACTTGTTATGATTCTAATATCAAATTACTTGAATACAACCATATCTTTCATAAATGCTCGTCATTAATGAAAGTCATATTAAGAAAAGAACATATAAATGAACAGCTTTTCTTCTGGTCTTATGCCAATACATATCACAGAATCCAATCTTTAATGTTGTGATTTCTCTCTATTTTGCAAGTGTTATACTCAGCAAAATATTTCACATCTCCGGATGTATTTCGTTTGAATTCTATTTTTTCATGTGTATTATTCAGGCTTTAAGAATAGACCAAATCGAGTAGAACTAAAATATTCAACATTTTATTTAACTGCCTATAAGCATATAATACAAGTTTTAAATGTGATGTTTTTCCTCTCTTGTTTGACAGCATCAAAATGCACATAACATCACAGTTTGCACCTTTCATGCATCAGCGATTTGCCTGCATTATACTTCTCTGTTCAAAAAGTAGAGGAATATCATCATCATTATTATTAGTGATCGCAACCTCATTGCAACCATTGAAACCAATGCTACCAATGCAACCATTACAACCTCTTAAATTACAGTAACAAAGGCTATCTCTCTCTCTCTCTCTCTCTCTCTCTCTCTCTCTCTCTCTCTCTCTCCCTCTTTCCTCTCTCTTTATGTATATATTTCACATTCACTCAATCTGTCTGTCTGTCTCTTCCTCTGTTTCCCTCATTCCCTCAATTTTTTCATTCAGGTTCCCCACCATTAATCTCTTTATCCCTGTATTTCTCCAAATGAATGTTTTCTTAAAATAATGAATGAATTTTGTGTTTATAAACAAATCATTAGTAATTATTTAATTTTAAATTTTTTAAAATAACTCTATTAATTAATGCAACCACAATGCGAGTTATATATATCTGAGTCAGATTTCTTGTTATAATTAATATAATTGTATTATTCATAAACCTATTGAAGTGTTTTATTGTTTATAAGTTTGAAAAAAAGGACAGAACGAGACCAAAGCTTTTAATGACAAACATATCAGTCTCTGATAGCATTTTAATTGTAGTGGTAATAATTCAAATGTTTGTAATAATTCCTCTAATAAGCGAAACAAATATCTTTATTTCACATATTATTCAGTCGGTGACCAACTATTTTGAAGCGATTTCAATATGCGTTACATCAATTACAATGACTGTTATCGCATGTGACAGATATTGCATAGTATTCTACAGTTTTAATAACCCATTCAACAGATATTCGGCAAAACAGCTTATTATTATCATTTGGTTATCGAGTTTACTATTTTTGGTCCCTTTTTTGATTACACCTGATATCTATTATTTTGATTATAAGAACTCAAGTATTGTTTGTATAAATGATGAAAATTTTTTGAAAAATACTGGTTTTCTCGAAAATAATGTATTCATACAAATTACTAGAGATTTAAGATTTGTATTAAATTATTTGATACCAGTCTTGTTAATGAGTTTTTGTTATACAAAAGTCATAATACATTTGTTACTTCAATGTAATTCTGGTATCAGATCTACAAATGAGTTAAGAAAGAAAAAGTATTTGAAGGCAATTAAAAAAATGATAGCGATTTTGATTATGTTCACTGTTACTTATTTCGGATATTACGTTAATGTTATGTCAAATTTGCTAAATATCAGCGCAAATAATCACAAGTCATGTATTTTTTCGACCATTGATGTCATGACTAATATAATTTTAATAATAAGCTGTTCTCTCAATCCTATTATCTATTGGTTATTGAGTTCTAAGTTTAGAAATGAATTTAAGAATGTTATTAAACTATTTTTTAATAAGTCTTTGAATACGACAATAACAATATAGCGTAAAGTTATCTTTTTATATCGATGTTCACAATTATTACTATTTTATGATTTAATTTTACTCAAAATATATCATTTATAGCATTGTTTGTTTGTCTGTTGACACAGAATTGACGGCAATTGAAATATTGGAGACTTAGATAATCTCCGCAATAAGCACAGCCGTAGCTAGGGGTGGGCAGGGGGGCTATAGCCCCCAAAAGATTTTTGTACATTTAAGTGTAAGTCTGTAGCAATTTTTAAAAATTGTCATATTTAGGGTTTTTTTCCTATGTCTAGCCCCCCCCCTCCCAAGCTGAAAATCCTGGCTACGGCGCTGGCAATAAGGTCTTAAGTCATAAATACAACGTATTTAATAAAACATAAGTTAAAAATAAAGCAAATCGTCGGTTGAGTTCTATAAAGTCGTAACTCTAAAAAGTATAATATTGAGAAAAATGAATTTAAAGTTTGAGAACCAGTATATTCACAACGAGATACGATTATATGGAATTGTAGGCTATGGTGTAATTAAATCCAATTTTTTGAATTAGATATGAGGGTTAGTCAGTCCTTCTCAAAGTGTATCAAAAATTAGAAATAACTCAGTTTTCAAAAATTTTCGATTTACGAATTTCTAGAACTCAACCGACAATATGTCTTAAATGTTAGTAAATATCGCAATAATATTTATGTTATTATTTAAAAAAATATTGTAAAATAACTTTCAATATATGTTTTATAAAATGTAATTTTTAATATGAATCATAGCATGCAGTATATGATACAGTAATGGTTTTTTTGCTGGTATTTTAATAACTTTTTATTCACATAGAAAGTCATCGAAAGTTATGTATAAACTATTTTATTAGTTCTCACTTAATATAAAAGCAAAGCAAAAATATATAACTTTTGCAGTATGTTTTTATCATCTATATGTGCACACATTGTTTCTTATATAATAATTATAATCAGTGGTAGCCAAGGGGGAGTAAGGTGGGTGTGTATACCTCCTGAAAAGTTGTAAAACTAAACCCCACGCCTCTCTAGATGTTTTCCAAAATTAAAAAAATTTTCTATAAAATCCGATAAGTTTTAGACCCCCCCCCCCTAAATTTTAAGAATTTTCAGACCTATACCCCTCCTGGTACGAAGGAGCTTGGCAACCCATGGTTATAACTGAATTATAAATATAAAAAAGAAGTCTATTTAAATGTAACATTAAATTTGTCAAAATTAATAAATGTTTGTTTACTCCCAAAACTGAAGTTTTATTTACTAACGGCATATATAATTGATATTATACAATAAAATATCCGTATTTTTTACTTTTACACTCATTCACTCATCGTAAGAAAAACACTTTATTACAATACCGTTATTATGAACTTTAGAATTATCAAACATATAACAAAACTTTTGGACCACTATTCTTAACATTATATGCAATATACACAAAAATTTTGGAAAATTTTCTTGTAAACTATACATTAAACTATTATATTTGTTTAATCCTTGGACTTATATAAGTGAAGTTTATAAGGTAACAGATAGATAATAGATTAGCATTTATAGTAAAATCTCGTGACAATCAATGACAATTAGAGTTGGAAGAGATACATTTGATGTATAATACACCATGTATTATACGTGTATTATACATGTATAATACATGAGCAATTTTGAGGGTCATGTATTATACATGCAACATTAGCGCCATTTAGCTTCAAATTTGTTTTAAATTTTAATATTTATTGTTTTTATTTTATAAAATGACAAAACATTATAAAAAACTAAATTTTACTATCAATAAAGACATTAAGTTGAACGGAATTTTTGTAATTCAAAGATCTTTTTGAAAGCCACTAATTTGAATTCTGGGCATCACAATGGGTCTAATTTGATGAATATTTAGTTTAATTATATTTAAATAAAAATTTAATTCATTAAATATATTAAAATTAAAGTTTTCGATTAAAATTACATAAGTTTCACTTTACAATAATTTAATTCTATTAAATTTATCAAATCCTTAATTTTATACCTATAATTTAGAAAATACATGTATTATACATCATATACATGTATTATATATGTATAATACATGGCGAAAAAAATTTTCGTGTATTTTTCCAACCC
>JAUJYT010000256.1:0-23022 GCA_033996565.1 Nanhermannia nana
AGTTTTTGTCAATTTAGTTGAGGATTCAAATGTATGAAATAAATGTTTTAAGTTTAATCTAATCTAAGAGTAAATTTAGTCTTTCTATTAAGTGATTCCTTGAAATAATATGAGAAGAAATTCATATGTATTCAAAAGCTTGTTATCTTATCAGTAAATTATGGTTTGCATAACGGTTTATCATAACTCATGCACAGACTTATGACCTTTTAATTACAGGTTTGGAAATATGCCCGAAATGGCAAAACGTTTTGTATCGATTTATTTGCCATAAAACGCTACTCTATTTGTAACCCCAATCCATAATCCATTTTGATTGTCTCACTTCACTAATTATTCTGATATCACGACATATAAAATAAAATGTTTATATTATATGAATTAATTCGAATATAATGTAAACTTATCTGCAAGAAACCTATGTTATGTTGAGTCATATTTTCCTTCCGCTATTGTTTTAAAGTTTGCCCTAAATTATTGCTTTCAGATATAACTCACTGTTTTATGTGAATTACTCTTAATATCCTTTCATTTTATTAAAAATAACATTTGTTTAGTTTTTAGAATTGATTCAAAAGCAATCGCTTTGTAAAACAATTGTGAAGTTTTTTTGTCAATTATCGATTTGACACTTATTTGGAAATGTGACCAACCATTGGTCAAACTTGATGTCTGGTATTTCTCTAGTGTCATATTAGGTCATCCAACTCAGCAAATCATATACTAAATGTTATGTTGTTTTAGTTGAGGAGAGCTATGAAAGTGGCATTTCTTGGCCAAATCCAATTCAATTTAATGCTCTGGTACGTGATATGCTGACTAATGCTCGATAAAGCCTTGCCAACACTCTTTTCAAAGTGAAACACTGATAGACAGTCAGTCAATTAGCTATTTCTTAAAATTGGATTTATAGAAATTTTTATGTATCGATTGTCTCTAAATTAGAAGTCGTGCACCTCTTAAGTGTTTGAATCATTTATCTCTAATATCATTAACTATTAGTATCTTAAATGTTAACCTTTTATGAGAGAATTTATAACATAGACATTAAGTTGAAAAAAAGATAACACAATTGTAAAATTAAGTGATATTAGAGTTTAGAAGTTTTTGTGTTGAATTAAAAAGATTATGCCATTAATGGTATTATAGTTAAAATGTAAAATTATGCAATGATAGAATGATTAGTTAGTTTTACAACTTTTTTATAATATTAATATATTGTTGCTCTAGTATAGTGTTATGTACTGTATGTCCTTGAAAGGAGAGTCAGAGTCATTTGAATGCAACTCTACTCTCTGTAAATTTGATTTGCAAAGTGCAAAGTACTTTCAACATCGACTTTGTTCGAGATGAGTACTTGTTTGGCAGCAAACTATTGCTGGTTTTGCTTCTTTAGAGTTTGCAGTGCAGGCTCTGTTGAGTTCGGTATTGCATACAATTAAGTTATTGGTGTTCTTCATCGTCTCTTCTCTCGGTTGTCTTGTTGTGTAACAGGTTTAAGCAGACCGACCGGTTGTCACATTCATATGATTATCTTCTTTAGTGATGTACTCTCAAAGTTGGTCTCATGTCTCTCTGGCATTAAAAAGATGAACTCCTTTCTCAAACAATAAATATTGGTCTGTCTTAATGTCTAATCTTTGTTGTGATCCGTAATTGTTTAACAAGTTTTATCATTAAACAAATTCTTAATGTAAGTCAATATAAGCTCTTGTTTTGTTATCTGCACATTACTTGCAGTTGGAAAGTTTCCATTTATTTATTTGATCCCTATTTTAAACAATTCATTCATTTGTGAGCTAACTTATCATTGCATTTAAATACTAATTACTAAATACTAATTAATTGTGAAAATATATCAAAACATTCAATCGACTCAATGTGTTTCAAATAGTGAGTTGAGAAGCAGTAACTTTAATATTATTTTTACCATTACTGTTGGCAGTGAACCACTACAACCAGCACACACTATAAGACTAATACCACGCCCGCGGCTACGTATTACTTTGGTCTGCTTTTCAGATTTTCCCTAACTGTGTGTTGTTGTGTTGCTTTTGTAGCCTCTCTTCTTGGCCTCACTTCTATGTTCATGTTTGAGATGTGTGTTGTGTTGTTTAAGAAACTATTTCGTATACAGCATTAGTATATGTATACAGTCTCATATATATGGCTTCTATACGCGTACAGCAATGCAGCACTGGATGGACTGATCATCTCATTTCTTTGTGCACATTTGCTTTTACTAATACCAGTACTACCAGTTCATAGTTCTGTAGCTGTTGCCTATCACTAGAGGCGGTTTTGTCTATAAGTTGAGGGGAACTAAAGTAACGCAGATTATAGTGTCCTGTCCAAGGACTTCATCACTCCATTTAGTCTGGCATTAGCCACAGTTCCTTCTTTCTAATGGCACTCACTCTACAGCAAATGCTTTCTCCGCTAAAAAATGGATCCCATCTTGAAATTAGCGAATCTATTGTTCAACTTTTTGTGTTGTTTTTATGTGAATTTTGATACATAAATATCAGTATTACTGTGGTTTACATGAAAATACTGTTTATCTGTTATAAAGCTCTTATAGTGCATATCAGACCAAATGTATTGCTATGATTGCAATGATTGCTATGCTATTAAAACTATTAATATGTAAAATCTTATCTCAATGTTGATATGGATATGACTGCCTTCGAATGCAGTTTTATTAATATGTTTAGTAGTGTTACTTCTCATGGTTTGTCTCTAAAGCTTATGAACTCATGATATGCAACACATTCTTTGTTAATATGTTTCTTAACTGCAAACTATTTATTAGTCTCAGCAACAAATCATTGCCTCCAAAGTGAATCACTTCTCGTTATATTTATTTAATTAATAAAAACTTTTATTTGTGATCTATTTTTTCATTTCATTTAATTGTTTGGCTTTTAATAATTACTCATCAAATTCATTGAATTATTAGTTATTTTTGTCTCTATTTGAGGTAAGATTAAGACATGTTTTGGCACAAAAAATAAGTTATTAACAGATTTGGCACAAATTTAGGCTATTGTTTGCTATCAGTTAAGGATTTAATTATAAATAGTTATTAAGGTTTAAATTATATGTTTTTTTAGTAAACTTTTCCATCTTTTTTAAAACTCAGTGTTTTCTTAGAATTTTAGGAATTGTTTTTAAATATTTCTATTCTTAATTATTTCTTTAATTTTAACGAAAGCCTTGAGTCAGATAATAGTTTCTTTTGAAAAGAGTAAGTCATATATATATATATGTTTTTAATGTTTAATACGACTTACACTTGAAATAATAGATAAAATTAATCGAATTTTTGTAAACCGAAGTATCAGTTGGTTTGAGATCATGTTTAATAAGCATTTTTACAAACGATATCACTTATTGAGTCTGAGTTTGGATTTCAATTTTCAGTACAATTATAAGCCCTTTATCTCTGACGTATTTTTTGAGATCTAAACGTTTGTTTGTTTAATATCTAATTATCGTTTACTACTTATCAAATTGGATGTTAAATAAGAAACAATAATTATTCGGTCTAAAGTGTGTTGAGTTAGAACTGCTTTCATTTAAGCAATAAAACGGTTGTGTTGTGTGTTGTGTGGAATGCTTTCAATAGAATCCAACTCAAGGTCATTGAGTTGTTAATGCTTTGCTGAAACGCTTCGCTAACCATACCATCAACTGTTCAACTCTATGCTCTTCTGTTGGGTTAGACTTTGAAAAGCAATTCAACTCAATTCACTTCATTTTCAACTAAAATCAAGTTGTTTTCAGTGCCATCGCCTGCGCCACTGCCTTATGTGGGCCACGCTTTATATCTTCCATTATTTATATAAATTTCTACATTTCCTCACTATTCCAGACAATTATTTGACACAAATTTAAGTTTTAATTGTTTATAAATGCGATTGACATCAAAAACTGTTTTTAAATACCACTAAAATCTCGTTTAATAACATTTTATTTAATACTACTTTTATTCGTCAATTGAAAAACAATTGATTTGTATAATTAAACAAAGTTTTAAGCTTTTTATCAGTTTTATGTCAATTTTGTTGCTCTAAATATAATTTTGTTGTATTTTTTACATCTTTGCAAAAGTAGTTCTCTTTGTGAGATATTATTTGAATCTCTAATGTACTTGAATTCAGGGATAAATTGTGTCTAAAGTTTGTATTAATGGTTGTCTTTTAGATAATAGTTTGAGTTAATTCATCACAATTACTATTTAACAGAAGTTTTACTTTTGAAGGATTTTATAAACATATATATGATTTCTAAAAAGTTATGATACGGAACAGTAAATGAGGATATATTTTGATTAAAGACGAGAGTTAAGAAATGATAATTAGTTGAACATTAAAGGAATTAGTTGTAAAAAAATAGTTAATTAGAACTTTTTTTTTTTTTGAAGGAAAACATGTGCCCATTCCTACAAATTAAAGTGAACATTAGCTGTGCATCAGACCCACAGACAAACCTGAGCTCACAAGGACTCAGCTTTACTACATTTAGAATCTTTTATAAGCTTTATGTCTATATTCAACTATTTTAAGTCATAAATGCTTTCATAAACAAAGAAAATGCACAATATTTTTATTCAAGTATTTCAATGATAATCACCAATAGTTGACATTAAGCTCAAGCTTAGAGAAAATGAATTTATGTGCATAACTGTTCAAACATATCTTATATCTTATCAAATGGAGTATTTCAATAATGAGTTGAGTGTAAAAATGATAAACTCATTATGATTATGATATAATCAAATTATAAGCTAATCATTTCCTTTTGCAATCAACATAATATCCGCCTATTTTTTAATTATATTGACTTTAATGAAATTAGATCTCAAATTATGTGCATTATTTCAAAAATTAAACTCAATTTATATATTAATGCTACACATGTCTTATATCTGATTTTTTTATTGTAAAATTTTCTGCATAAGTTACATTTGACACCCTATAGTAATGTGATCTCTAAAAATAATCTCTTAGACGTTATTATCTTAAAAACTGGATTTAAATGTTGGGATAGTTTTGTCTTCTAATTTATTCAAAACTAATTTTATATTACGTTCAAAGCTTATAATTTTAGGTTCAATTTACTCCTTTGGGTTTTCGTTTTTCCAAATAAATTATTAGCGATTTTTGAAGAGCAAAAAACCAAAAAATTAAGTTTAATAGTATACTAATGTAGAAATAGTTTAAATGCTTATTATTATTTAATAATTATACTATTTTTAATAAAGTGGAGGCGAAAGAGTGCCTCTACTCTAACTCTATCATAATTATTCATAACTTATAGCTTTATATAACGTCTAGATTGAGAACATGTTTGATGTATTGTTTCTGTTCACATGCATTCACTTCACTTAACTTAATAAACTTGCACTTCTGTGAGGGCATCATTTTGCAGATTATTCTTGTTTTTGAATTTAATTTTTTTGTTGCTCATTGTTTCTATAAAAATATTAGACAAATACACCCTTTAATGAAGTTTTGTTTAAGTCCAAAGTTAAATATGAACAATAATTTAGATTAGAGGCGGATTTTGTTTAATTCATTTTCTGGTTTTAAGAAATTACGAATCTATTTATTTCGTGCCTCAAATATTTGAATCCCAAAAATTTGGTTTAAAAATTATAATTAAATATTTATTATATTATTATTTCATTAAATTAGTTGAAAATTTTGATGGAATATAATTTTGAATAGAGCTCAACAAATGGGGTCCATCTTTGACTGCTTGAGGCAAAGATAGATAGGCCTGTAATGACTTCTAAATTTATAAGTCTTCTAATATGACTGAGTCTTAACTTAATCTTAACTCTAAATAAGGTCATCAAAGTTCGTCTCTTTAAGAATAGTGTTTGCATTGTATTGAAATGATAGGAAGAGAGCAGTGGGTGTAGAGAATTATGGCTCAAATAAAATTGAGATCAATTATTTAATTTATAATGTTATCATAAACTATGAATGGTGTTTCAGCTTTGATAATAAAAATTGATACTTATTTATCATGTTTTTCTATGATAGGTCGGGTAATCAGCATAGAAAGCAAAAATACTGTAAATACTATTCGAAGCGTTTCTGAAACGAGTCAACGAAAAAACAACACTAAAGAAACTAAGGAAACGTCGAGTATTTGTGGTGTAGATCAACAATTACACTCACATAAAACTAAGAGGTCATCCAACCAACAGAAACACAAATCTGATTCTAAGAGAGATTCTAACATTAATAACAATAATAGTAAAATTCGAAACTCATATCGTAATCACATTTCAAGGAGTAATGAAACTAATGCTCACAAATTGAAAGATTCTATTAATAGCAGCAGTGATACAGAAATAGAAGATTCACAGAAGACATTACTTCAGCAGAAAAGGAAAAATCGTGCGAAGAGAAGTCGCAAGAAGTGCTCGCAATCATCAGAAAGTGATGCGGCCGACGCTTCCTCAGAGGATAAGGATATTGGACCACAACCTCCACCAACTCCAGACAGTGTTGATAGTGTTGATAGAAGTGATGCCAACAGATGTAGTCCTGATGTTGATTTAGATGAAAGTCTGAGGCATGTAAATAAGGTCAGGGATACTCAATCCAAATGCTTCAACAGTAATATAAATAAAGACAATTTTGGTGATAATATTAATGTTAATGATTTCAAATTAAAGACTAATTTACTGGGAGTTTCCAATTCTTCTTTGACACCCACTTCTTCTGTGATATCAACTGTAAAAAGTGCGCTCACTTTGAATAAGTGCACCACATCTTCAACTGAATCTACGAATAGTGCAATTTTGACAAACAGTATTGCAGTGAATTCTGATTCTTTACGTTTTACTGAATCGATTGGTTCGCAATCAATAAAATCGGATGAATTTTCTGTTGAACAAAAGGATAATAATCCGAATAAAGTTAATTGTAATGCACCTCAAATGGTGCCCACAATGTGCTCTTTAGACGAACAATTGAACACAAACACAACGCCATCAAATGATAATAAGTCCGAATCTTTTTCCAATTCACAGAATGTTATAACAAGTGAAAGGAAAGTCCACGAGAATAATACTTCGAAAGCGCCGCCGAGTCTTATATCGGCTTCAAATACTAGTGTAAAAGTTGACTCTCATAGTGAAAAGTCTGAATTGAATGACTTAAAAGCAAGTAATCATTCGTTAGCGTTAGACCGACACGAATCAGTTACTGTTTATAGAGATCCCAACTTAGCCAACAAACAGATAATAAGACACATAGAATCGCTGCAACACTTACATCACGGTCTAATGCATTCCGTAACTTCCACGACAGCCTCCTCTCTGACCAATGCGCCTGAATTTTCACGATTGCCGCCAACATCACAAGTGAGAACATGCCAACCATCGATTCTTCCGCCTTCATCTGGTTCTTCAATGTCTCAACAACAACAACAACAACAACAACAATATAAGTTCAAATCACAGGCAATGCATTCTCATCCTCCGCCACAACCGCATATATTGAGTGGTGGATCACATGCGCATTCAAACCCAGTGGACCCACAAATCTATCGCCATTTAATGCAATCGCATCCAATGGTGTCCGGCTATAACGCACCGCCAATTGATGTGCTTTGGCAGCAAAAAAATTATTCCCATTTATCTCCAATGCCTTCTAGTGCTTCGTGGGGTGTATATAACGAACAAATGCGGGCACAAATTCTTCATCACGAAAGTGATAAACAACAAGGAATTAGAATTGAAAGGTTTGTCACAACTGATCTCAATTTATAATTATTTTTTAGCTTTTAAAATTTTAAACGTTTTAAAATTTTAAAACATTTATAGAGAAAGGCGAGACGATAAGGAAAAACAAATTAAAGTTGAAAAAGAAAGCAAAGAATTCATTGATAAAGAGCGCGCGCGACAGGAATTATTTGAAAAAGAAGAAAAAGCTAAAGAAAGGAAACAAAGAGAGGCTGTTGAGCAGCATTTCGAAGAATCATTACGATTAGCTCATCAAAAGGTAAGAACACAGCAATTATTTCACAAATTTATCAAACATTTTATAAATTCTTCGAATATGTTTTCCTAGAAATCTGGGTGGAGTCCTATTTCTAACCTTCCTTTAACTAAATCGCAAACAAACATTTCACGCCAGTGTCATGTCATACCTCAACAACAGCAGCAGCAGCAAGCGCCACATTCACAACAACACCAATCAATGAAGTCAAACATATCATATAATTCGCGAGATTATGATAGAGAAAGACTTTCCAAAGAGCAGGAAACAGAGCGTTGGATGGCTTACATGCATCACCAACACCAACAACAACAACAACAACAACATCATCAGCAACAACAACATCATCATTCGCAACCACATCACGCGTCTCATAGCCTGATGAGCTCTCAAGAAGCTGTGGGCAAACATAAGAACGAAATGAGTCACTACCAGTCATCTGTATTAAACGGTCCATTGAATAAAGCACAGAGTGTAGCACAAAATGTAGCTCAGAATGTAGCGCAAAATGCAGCACAAAATGTACACCAACACAACGCTAGTCCAATGATGGATTCATCAAAACATCAAATGACATCACGTGCCAAAACTGAGCCCAGTTTTAGTCTCTATGGTTATCAACCAAACCATAACATAAGTTACATAACTGCCGCTCAATTAAAAGAAAATAATAGATTACATATATCTTCTGGAGTGTCATCAATGGGACCACTAATGACTGGTAGTATGTCGAAGGTTCCGCCGGCAGCTCATGGTATTGAAAAGAGAGAATCACCCAAAATAGATAGGGCGTTAACTCCGAGCAGTCGTAACAGTACACCTATTGGAAGACCCCCTTCTCTTTCGCCGAAACAAAAGTCACCCAAAATGATGGTTCAGGAGAGGATTAGTCCCTTATATCATAGAAGTCAAACCGCTTCTATCAAACAATGCGATTACTCACTAACTAATGCTCCTCCGGCTCATCAAAATTCTTCACGTTCAGGTACACCATCTCAACCACATTTAACTACATCTCAATTGCAATTACAAAGTCAGATACCTGTAGCGCACTCATCACCACAAGAACAGCCACAAAATCTTGTAAAAAGTGACACCAAATTGAAGCCAAGTTATAACGAAATGACAAAATGCCAGTTAGAAGTTCAGAGACATTCTCCTAACGCTAACTTACAATCAAGATCTTCATCAAACATGTCTACTGGCTATCAAGCCTTTAGTTTAATACAACAGGGATTAGTTCCAAATCCTTTATACACCGCTTCGTCTACAACTCAGTCAACAACAAACACATCTTCGATGCCATCAGTCATAACAAAACCTCAATCATCCAAATCTTCCAACACTAGTACGACGCTATCGCAGTCACATTTATTCACAAGACCAGGACCTGGAATTGTGAGTGGAATTCCGATCTGCCGTCCCAACAGTATTCCATACTATACCGAACTGCCCGCGCGGACAACTGTCTTAACTCCACAAAAGTACCCCCAAAATGTGTCTGCAATTAAAAATGTTTCAAATGAATCTTCGACTACATATCCAGAACTGAGTAGAGTTTCAAAAATGGCAACTCATGCAACTCATGCTCAGTATAACCCAATTCAAGACAGAAATATGCCTCTATTCCATAGACCTCCGTCTTCGCCACATTCTCCGCGTATACCCACTGGTGCAGTGCCACAGTCTCCTTACGGACCGGCTCCTGGAATGGTTCCGGTGGGCTCTTCAGTGGCTCACTCACACGCCACCCCTCCTGCAGCTCATTCTGGTGTTCCATATAATCTTCATAATTCTAATGTCAAAAGAAAATCTGTCGACGCTATTAGTAATCCTTTGAATAAAAAGCAAAGAATTATTGAGAGCTCAGTAACACATTTGCCAAATGTGAAGAATAGTGAAAATGCGGCCAATACTTGTTCTAATACTTCATTTACTTCTAGTACATCCACAACAATAGCTCAAAGTTCAACTGTTGAAGTGTGTGAAGTACCACGTGATGTGCCAACAAAGCCTATCGTGTCATCAAATGATTCACCAGAAAATTCATCGCAACTCACTCTTGGCTCAGAAGAATTCTTACCTAAACATCAAAAAGCAATATCTGTGGCCACCCGTGGTTTGAATGCCAGTAACAGTAATCATGTGAACCAACAATTACCAAATGCTGATATTAATGCCAAAAGTACAAAAACTGCCAGTAGTTCCAGTAGTTCTACTTCAACCGTTTCCACAAATTCATCGAACAATTCAACGACCAGTTCATCAAACAGCTCATCGTGCAGTTCATTTCATCCCAAACTAAAGAAAGCTTGGCTTCAAAGGCATTCTGATGAAGATAAGGTTGGCGTTGTTGGCAATACTTCTTCCACTACTGCTCTCAGTGGTGGTAATGTCTCTCCTGCTAAGAGTTCGTCAGAAAACACAAATTTAAATACTGATAATACCAAAGATAAAGATACTAAGGGTAAGGCAACTGATACTGTTAATGGCAAAGATCTAAAAGACAATGAGGGAAGTCTTGACGACGAGACGAGTTCTGCTTCTGAAACGGAAATAAGTACTTCAAAAGGCGGAAAAAGAAAATCTCAAAGTCGTGGAGTTAAGACTCGTAAACGAATTCACCCCCAAAATAAAGAAAAAGACGGCAAAAAAAGAAAGATAACTCCAGACAATTCAAAAAGTGACGAAAGTTTGAAAATAGGGAAAGAAAATGAGGACAAGAAGAAGAAGGAGAAAGGCAAAGAAAGTGACAAAGATTCGAATGATTTGAGGTCAACAACTAGAAGGGGCCGCAAACCTAAGGCATTGAAAATTGAAGAGAAAGACAAATCGCCAAAAGAATGTTCGTCTTCATTGAAAAAGAAGTTACAAAAAGGCAAATCCGATCGGACAGCAATGGCTGAACTCAAGAAGTCTGGCGCTCACTTTCTTCAGGGCGGCTCATGTGTTGAGGTGGCGCCTAAACTGCCCAAATGTCGTGAGTGTCGAATGACTCCAACGCAACGCAATAGAAAGCCGACTATATTTTGTCGCTTTTATGATTACCGAAAGTTGGCCTTTAAGAGCAATATTTTGACAATCGCTGGCTTTTCACAACCACAGGACGCCTCTGAAGACGACTTAAAGCTATGGCTTCCAAGTGAAGAGTCTCCAAAAGACTTAGATGTGGATACGGCCAAGTTTTTGATCGCTCACGTCGGTGATCAGTTCTGTGATTTAGTTAAACAAGAAAAAGAAGCACAACTGTTACACATGGGCTCCTCTAATAAGAACATTACGTGGAAAAAAGTGGTGCAGGGCGTGAGGGAGATGTGCGACGTGTGCGAGACCACTCTCTTTAATATACATTGGGTTTGTGATAAGTGTGGTTTTGTTGTGTGCATCGATTGCTATAAAGCAAGAAAAGTCGGTTCTATTAAAGAAGAATTATGTCCCGCAAAAGATAGAGATGGCTTCCAATGGTTGCTCTGCAATAATAGACAACAACATGAGCCACAAAAGTTAGAAGTGACTCAAATCATAGCTGCGTCCGCACTCTCTAATGTTGGGCGAATGTTACATAATCTGCGAACTAAATGGAACATCACTTCCAATTGCAGTTGTGTTAGTGTTGCCGTTAAGGATATGCCACACAAAAAATCGAATGGTTTCACAAAACAAGTACTCAGTGTTGTAAAAATTGAAAACAAACAATTGAATGGTGTCAATGAAAGCAGTAATAAAAATTGGAAATCAATTAATGGAACCGTTGCTATTATCAAACAAGAAACTGATAGTACACTCACGGGATACAGCTCTGAAAGTGGTAATTCTCCGCTCAGCTTCTTTGTGGACGTCGCGCTCACTTCTGAAAAACTCATTTCTAAATCTCCTGTTATTAAAGAAGAAAACGAACACAAGTCTAAAAAGAAAATCATTAAATCTGAAAAAGAAAGTGAACTTATCGGTGAGGGAAAGGACACCGACGACGACAATAAGCACTCGACTTTACGTGAATTATTAATGGGTCCAACTTCTAAAAGTACAAAAGACACCAAACCTAACGGTTCACCACTCAGTGAATCGCAAACAGTTCATAATAAAAAAGCAAATCAAGTAACAGAAGTGGAAACATCCGATTTGGAGACTAAGGATGAAAATTATGTTAAGAAAGAGCCACAAACAGAACTCCAACATTTTATGAGACGTTATGTTCCGCTACGCAAAGAAGCAGAACCGTTGCCAATAATTAGCAGAACAGTAGAGGAAACTAAAAAACTATTTCCACAAATTTCTCATAATTGGTTTTGTAACGGAAAGTTACTTGTATTGCACGACCCAAAAAACACCGATAATATTAATATTTTTCAAGAACAATGGATTCGCGGACAGGTATGTAACCACTTATTTCATTTTTTTAAATATCTCGTCTGATCCCACCAGAAAGGCTATCACAACCCATCATTAATAATAGAGTAATAAATTGTGAACAGAATCTTATTTAGTGAATAAATAAAGAAATGGCATCCTTTTTATATGATATAATGTTTATTTGATTGTTTTGCTCATTCTTCAGTCTTTTCTTTGCCTTTTCTCAATTCATTGCATTACAGAATACATTTTTTTATAATCAAATCAAATTTATTAGTTTAGTCGACAGGTTTCGCAAAACCATATAATCTCTTTTATTGATCTAAAATTAATTGTCTATTAATTATATTTAGTAATTCACACTTACAGTATATTCTATATACAGATAACTGTTAGTTAATAACTAAGAACGCTATGTTCAGTTTGCATAAAAATAAGCATTTTCGAATCATTTTTATAACTATTTTTAGGTTAAATAACTATTTTAGGAATTTTGCCGAAAAAGTCTTAGAAAAACGACGAGTTTTTCAGTTATGATTGTCTTTTCTTAAATTTTTTTAAAAAAATGAGTCTTGAAGGATGATTTTGCACCAAAAGTTGTCTTAGAAAACTGATGTATTTTGAGCACCTCTTGATTTTATAAAAAATTTAGGATTCAGGATATAAAAAACAGTTTTTAGGCATTTTTGACATAAAATAAACGCCTTTTTTAAGCAACTATTTGTCGATTTTTAGCCACCTTTTTAAGATAACTAAAATACAAAAATAAACGCTTAAAGCTAGCGTTCCTATTAATAACTATTAGTTATCTACTCGTCTGTCTAATAGTTTTATTCATTTAATCAATAACACAGTTCAGTAAATTTATGGAATTAGGATATTATTTGTACTCAAGTGTTATTTCATTTGATTATTTGATTATAACACTTGTGGGAGAGATACTTATGTAACAAAGCTTAACAATCGATCGCAAATATTTTTACACTGAAAATAGGCTCTTTCTTATTGAGTTTCTTTTTGATACCATTAAAGAATTAAAGTTTATATAATTATTAAGCAAATGGTGTCATCGATTTTAATATTAAAATTTAAAATCTAAGAAATGTTTACTTCATATATAATGAAACACTAATTTTGAATGTTTTACAGCCCGTTCTTGTAAAAGAGAATCACAAGAATTTGTCACAAAATCTATGGCATCCGGAATCGTTTTGTCGTGATTTTGGTGATGTTAAGAACGATTTAGTGAATTGTCGTAATGGCGACACTTTGTCTAAACAGCCAATGAGAAAGTTTTGGGATGGCTTTGAAAGCTTACAAAATAGAATGAAAGATAAAAACGGAGAATATATGTTATTGAAATTGAAAGACTGGCCACCGGATGAAGAATTCAGTGACCTTTTGCCCACTCGTTATAGAGATTTAATGAATTCGCTGCCACTCCCGGAATATACGAATCGAAACGGAGTGCTTAACCTCGCGAGTCGTCTTCCCGACTGCTTCGTCAGACCAGACTTGGGACCAAAGATGTACAGCGCCTATGGATCGACTCTCTATCCCGAAAAGGGGACGACAAATCTTCATTTGGATATAAGCGATGCGGTCAATGTCATGATATTTGTTGGAATTGCGAAAGAAAACAATAAAAGTGATAAAGACTACACTCAAGACGTGCTCAACGCTGTGGACAGTGGCGGTTGTGATGAACTTATGAAAAAGCGAGTGCGCGAGAAGGGCATCAAAGTAGGGGCTCTTTGGCATATATACAATGCTAGAGATGCTGACAAAATACGTGACTTACTCAACAAAGTTGCGATCGAAAGAGGAGAAGCATTAGAACCACATCACGACCCCATTCATGACCAGAGTTGGTATTTGGACGAACCTCTTCGCGATCGTCTCTTAAGAGAATATGGTGTTGAGGGCTATGCTGTTGCCCAATGTTTAGGCGACGCAATATTTATTCCTGCGGGAGCTCCTCATCAGGTGCGCAATCTTAACAGTTGTATAAAAGTGGCCGGAGATTTCGTGTCACCTGAAAATGTGTCGCATTGTTTCAATTTGACCCAAGAGTTCAGACAACTCTCTGACACTCACACTAACCATGAAGACAAACTTCAAATCAAAAATATTATATATCATGCCGTCAAAGACGCGTTGTCTTGTCTTAGGAATCATCCGCAGGATTCCAATTGAATATTGAATTGACTTAATATTTGTGTAAATTAATAGTGAAATTACAAATATATATAATAATAATATTAATAATGCTTATAATTTTGCCGGTCATTAAGTTGTCTCTACTCTATACTCATCAGTTGTACTACTAGTCAATCATTTGCCGGCAAAAAGACTAAATCAAACTCCAATGCAAATGACTTGATCTGCATTTTTCTGTTACTTTCGGTCAATGGCACGAAATATGATTTTCTTGTAAATTGAAAGCATTGTACTAATGGCTCATTAATGTAATTATAATATTGTTGTCACATATTATATGACATATGACATCAACTGATTCAATATACATAAAAAGCTCAATTCATTGTTTTTAGTTTTGTGTAATATTTGATGCCTTATTATCTGGTTTTTGTTCAGTCTTATTATCATTGAATAAAATAAATTTATTTGCCATTCATTTCTTGTTTAATATTCATTCCGAACGCAGTCTCGCAATGTCTGCTCTCATACATATTGTGACCCATTGTGACCTTTGCGTCCATTGTGTCACAAATTAATACATTTCTAGTAGAGCTTTAAGTAATGAAAAAATTTTAACTTTTTATGCGTTAAACAAATCCGAACTCATTTTGATTTATAGTTTAAACAGAAGTATTGATTGATTTTCTAATGAATTGCTTTCCATTGGATTACAATTTGATAGAATTGTTTGGAATTGTAGTCAATTATAATGATATTTAAAAAGTTCTTTAGATAGAGTTGAGGTCGCACTCAAAACAGTCAACAGATGGAGACTTCGACCACTCGTTCAACACTAATATCACAAAAATGACTAAAACTTGTGACAAATAATAATTAATTATTAACTAATAAAATCATAATTTGATATAACATTAAAAGTTTTGAAATGTCATCAATTGATTCGTTTTCGCATTTGTTTCCATACATTAATCAATATTTAAAAGGTTTGGAACAAATACTATCATTGATTGGATTGTATTTTATGAGTAAAATAACTGTTAAACTATTGTATAAATTAATTAATAACTCGTATATTCATATTTGGTCTCAATTAAGACCAATTCAACTGAATTGCAATCAACTCAACAAATGGGCGGTCATTACAAACGCAAACCATTCAATGGGTTTGGCTTTTGCTCAACAATTGGCACAAAAACGCATTAATTTGATAATAATTGACAAAAATGAAGACATTTTGGAACTGACAGCAAATCAAATCTGTTCTCAATATAACGTAAAAGTGATGACAATTAGCGCTGATTTGAGTCAAGACTTTGCTGTCTATCATAGGATTGGAGAACAAATCGCTGACAAAGAAGTGATTGTTTTAGTGAATAATGTTTTAGTTATGAGTGAAATGCCAAACAATTATTTGGATTTAAGTCCAGAAAATATATTAATGACAATCAATTCAAAGATAAGTTCAGTACTGCTGATGACATATTTGGTTTTGCCTCAAATGGTTTCACGAAAATATGGTATTATTGTTAATATATCTTCACTTTTGGCACTTCGACCAGTGCCACAATTTTCGACATATAGTGCTTCGCTGGCATTTGTGGACCACTTTTCTCGCGCACTTTCGCGTCAATACAAATCAAAGGGAATAATAGTCCAGTCATTAATGCCGTCATATATTGGTTCGTCATTGAGTCCAAAGTTATCTAAAATTGCGGTAATGTTTCCGAGTTACGAGACATATGCCAAGTATGCCATCAATACTATTGGGTTCACTGACAGAACTACTGGTTATTTGCCGCATGAATTGCAGTACTTTATGTTCTCTTTACTTCCCGAACAGATTCTGCCTCCCATTTCATGGTATTGTTTGCGTTTATTAACACTTTATTGCATATAATCATTAAAATCATATCTGTCTTTCATTTGTTTAATTATTGAATAAAACTAATAAAAGAGCAAAACATAAACGAACTAACAATCAAACACACCATACATAGCAATACTTCATTAAAATTGTATTTCAGTTGTCATTATTGTAATGAGAAGAAAGTTGGTCTGACTCGTGAGGGGTCTGAACACAACCCACAACCCTTTGAGCTATTATAGGGAAGTCAGAGCTTAAATAAGACACATTTCTCTGCTTTGACTGTTAGAAAAAAATTATTGTCTGAAATTATTGACTGAAGGCTTAAATAATATTTTCTTATGCAATATAATAATTATTACTTATAATAAATTGAAAACGCAATGGATCTGAGTTCGAACCCCAGGAGTGGCTATTTTCTCTGCTATATGTTGGCCACATATTCAATGTTTTTTTAAACATTCCTACGGCCCTACGGTGTTTGCCCACAGCCTACACACTGTAAAAATCTCACTGTTAACAGGGGCTGAGGTGAGATCTCCTCTCATTAGGGAGTTAGCTCATGAAAACGTGAATCAATTGAACTTTATTAAGGTTAACTCAATCAGCTTAGAGTTGATTTCCGTTGAGGACCCATTTAGTTAAAAATATATGAATAAATGAATAAAAAGAATATATATCATAAAATAGTTCGATAATAGTTAGTAAATATAAAATTTTTTTAATTCACTAATAAAAGTTTATAAGTGTTTGCAATCCCGCACAGCATTGGTTTTGAAACTTGTTTGTTCTGCGGCCCCGTTAGACCTAATTTCTATGTAAAATTAAATAATCGGTGGCCCCTTTCCATAGAAGCTAATGTTAATTTCTTTTATTCCATGGCCCCCAAGGGCGCAGTGGCCCACAGTTTGAAAAGTATTGCCTTACAGTATATTAAATAGTAAAGCATTCCATAACTTTACTCCATTATAAAAGCTTGTGTTCGGCATTGACAGCATTTTTGGGTCTTCACCTATTCGTTTAATAACTCTTGAAGTTATACAGTATGTGAAAAAATCTGATTCAATTCATTGAATTGAAGCTAAATTGTTAGTGGCCTTAAATATGTATTTGACTGTACTGTATATGGAAATTACTGTATGTTCTTAAACTCAGTTTGAGTTATAAATAATTTGAGTCTTTTATAGAACTTATGCAAAATTTTAATGTCATGTTTTCATAATTATATTTATCAAAAAATATATTTTTAACAAAAAGATTAAAATAAAGTTCACAGTTATTATATTTAATACTGTATATAATATTAGCTCTAAAAAAACTAAAAATATGTTACAATAGCTTACAATACAATATGTTATAATTTACATTCCAAAAAATAACTAATCATTTATTTTAAGAAAAAGTTGCTTTAATTTAATTTTTTAATAATACATAAGTTTAACTCTTTTGGTGTGAAGTAATATTGGAATTGAAAAATCAAAATTAATATACTGTATACATGTCTTAAATTACGACCTCATCCATCAGTTGTAGCGCTTGTCTTAATTCTGAAACAATATATATAAAAATTCTCATTTAAAAACTGATAATTAGTTATGAGTTTATTTAATTAATGATACCATATATTAAAACAGACAACTTGTCAGGTGTCGCATAAAACTGCAAATTCTCATTCGTTCCATTAGTCTGTGTTTCTATATTAATCTTGAGAACGGGTGAACTCACTTTATGTGTTGAAGAACTAAATTCAGACTCGATTTTGTATTGAATAGAATTCAAACGATTAACTGAATAGAAAATTTAATTAAATAAAGTATTGATGATTAAAGTTAAACATAACAATTCTTAATACGTCTTAAACTTCTCAGCTTTAATGCGTCCTGAATTCGATCGAAGTTTTCTGAATAGACTTTACAAAGAGATGTGCTGTGCTCTAAATTAATGGTGGATTAACATTAAAATTCTGTACGTCTCTCTCTCTCTCTCTCTCTCTCTCTCTCTCTCTCCCCCCACACACTCTCTCCACTAAAATAGAGATATAAATTGAATATACCTTTAGGTAAACCTAATTGTTGTAATTCATTAGAAAGTGTTTCGCTATCGATGTTATATTTGGAAGAACTCAAAAGAATGAAGTTTAAAGCGGACACACAGGCCTTCACGTCTTCTGAATTAAATTTTGCGTCTGAAGTCAATTTTGTTATTTTTTCAAACTATCGATATATCAGTATTTAATGATTGAAATAATATTATAATTCGATTGATTCAAAAAATAAAATAATTATATTTATTGATTATGATTATTGTAGACCACATTCACATAACTTAATCTCATACTAAAGTTTTAAAAATGACAACAAGAACACTGAGGTAAGCGCTGGTGAGTGCTGATGATTGCTGGTCAGCACATCTTCAATAATATAAATTTGAAACTAAAAAAATGCTTTTCTATTAACTCAAACAAAAGCAATTAAAAAAGCTATCACTGCTATCATTGAAATGAATTGTCAAAATTTAATTCAAATTATAGGTAAATAAATGTTTAAACAATTTTTTATTTGCATTGAAAAAGGTTTACGAATTTTGATTATCTTTTATGAGAAGCGCAACACATTTCAAATATGGACTCAGAAGTTGTTGTGTTCCTTGCCTTCTATTTGATACTCTGTAGTACTCTATTTGATACACTCTATACAGGTATATATATTTTTGTGAAATTATTTATAAATATGATTATATTTTAAGTCACATCCGAATTATGATATTATTTCATTAATAGATAGAATATTATAATAATTTAGTTTTTCAAATACATTAATTCGATTATCGATCAAATCCAATACTATTTCATTGCATAACAATTTCATTTTGATTGAGGTCTAAAAAAGTCAAATAAATTATGAAATAAATGAGATTTTCTTGAAGTCACTCTTCAAAGGATATCAGTAATAGAGTTGAGTACTATTTGCTGCCAAACAGATGTAGTCGACAGTGAAGACAGTCTGCGCGCAGTCTGAGCTCAACTATAATTTAGTAATTTATTCATTTGTTTAATAATTTAATAAATATTGAGTTTATCTTAATTGCGGTCAAAGTGATGAAGACTGTGATCACTGAGTCGTACGACTAATCGGT
Organism: Nanhermannia nana; assembly: GCA_033996565.1. NCBI lineage: Eukaryota > Metazoa > Arthropoda > Arachnida > Sarcoptiformes > Nanhermanniidae > Nanhermannia > Nanhermannia nana. The sequence goes on from JAUJYT010000256.1 coordinate 19,537, forward strand.
TTGACTCATGTGATAGACTATGAAGAGTAGGTCTTCAATAATAATAAATGTATTGATTATTAAATGAATAAGAAATGAATACAAGTCTGGAAAGCGATGAGATCTCCGCCAAAATCCAGTCCTGACAGTCATTTTGTCCGCAAAACCGAAACCGCTTTAAGTTTTAATTCAATCATATTTTAAATTTTATGCAATAATTGAAAGAATAAAATCATTAATTTATATGAAACTTACCATTACTTCAGATTATATTATATTTTAAAACTATTTATAAATTAATTTTAATATTGAGTTTTATATTCAAATATAACACAATATTCTGTTTTATAACAACAAAAATACACCTTTAATACGAAGGCTGAGTCTTATCATTAGATTAAAATTAGATAAGATTTTATCAAAATTCGTAAAGTTATTAATTTTAATATAAATTTATTTATTTAGTGCTTAAATCTAATCGAATAATATTTTAAGTGAATTACCAAAACGTCAATTGCAATAAATTTTATTTCCAATTATCATAAGTTTAATGATTAAAATGTCAATTATTCTAAACTTATGTATTAATTAACTATAATCTATTAGAGCAACAAATTTTGAACAATTGATTAAAACTAAACAAAAATATAATTTGTATATAAGTTTCTTTTTGCATAATATTCTAAAAAGAGAGCTTTTACTGCAAAAGAACTTCTCATCTAATTATTTATCCGGAAATTTATTGACCGCGTCATTGATAGCTTTGGCCACATATTCAACATTATTAGTATTGAGCCCACAAATGCTTATTCTTCCGTCTTTAGGGAGATATATGTGATACTGTTGCACAAGATATTGAACTTGTTGTTGATTAAGTCCTGTGTAAGAAAACATTCCGATTTGAGAAGTAATATGAGTCCAAGTTCCGGGTGTTCCCAACTTTTCTAGATTTTCGCGCAAAGCTTTTCTCATCTCTTGAATACGACCTGACATTAATTTAATGGAACCCTTCCTTTAAGTTGAACCAAAAAATAGTTTAATTTTGACAAAAACTGATTATAATTGATTCAAGAGATAAGACATAAGACATACCACTCTTCGTAAAGATTTGGGTCATTCAAGACTTTGGACACAATTCTGGCGCCGTGTACGGGAGGGTTCGAGTAATTACCTCTCACTAATAGAGTTATCTGTGCTTTTATGTTGACAGTAGGCGAGGGCTCCTTCAGAACAACAGTTAAATTGCCAATACGTTCATCTGTACGTATCTTATTGTTAATTAATGGTAACTATTGTTTAATTAAAGCACAAATAAATGACATACTATAGAGTCCGAAATTTTTAGCGAAAGATTGCGCGCAAATAGTCTCAAAACCTCTGGAAACGAAATAACGGAAACTACTGCTGTCGCGCTCCAGATCTCCGGACGCGAATCCCTGATACGCACAATCAAAAAAGGGAAACAATTTTCTTTCTTCAATAACATCAGCGATTGCTTTCCATTGATCGGGTGTCGGATCGATTCCAGTCGGGTTATGAGCACACGCATGAAGAACAACCACTGAATCTTCGGGTGCGTTACGCAAGTCTTCAATCATTCCATTAAAATCCAAATTACGATTAGTTGCGTCCCAATAGCGATAAGTCAGCACCTCTTCAAAGCCCGCGTGAATGAAAACCAATCTATGGTTGGCTTTAAAATCAAATAATGATTTACCGGTTATTTTATTTGAAGTATATTTTAAAAAATAGTTGCAAAATATCTTATGTCTTACGCCAAGTCGGCGCTGATATATACACTTTTTTAAATCCAGCGCAACGACGAAGAAAGTCAGCGCCAATTCTTAGAGCACCGGTTCCTGAGAGACATTGAATACCGAATGCCTTTATTAGAATAGAAGTTAACATAAATTTGAGTTAAAAATGAGATTAAGAACTCATTTATGTAAAAACTATTGAACCCTTTTCTCTTTGAAGGCATTGTTATCCTCTCCCAAAAGCATGTTCGAGGCCGACAAAGCGAACTGTTCGTGTCCTAATTGGCCCAAATATTCGTGATTCAGAGTCTCGTCGCTTGCAATCTCATTCTCAGCCTTACGGACCACCGGAAGAACCCATGGCTTGGCTTCGTTTGTGCGGTAGGCTTAACATCAATTCAATACAAATTGCATTAAATTGTTATTAAATATAAAAATGACAAATGTTTGAAATGTTTGTCATTACCACCAATCCCAAGGTCGACCTTCTGGTCGAACACATCTTCTTTATAAGCCTTACTCAACGCAAATATCTCTACCGGTGGCGCACTTTCCACGCAATTGAATCTCGAGTCAGACATTATCTCTTAATTAATATTATGTCTAATATTTAGTATTTTTATTCAATTTAAATGAAAGTACTATTTTAGGAAAAGTTTATGGAAAATAACTGATCGTCAAAATGATAGATGTGTTCAGCGCTGCGCTCAAGTGTTCAATAAATAACTTTTTCAAAAACAGTGACATACAGTGTTGTGAAATACTGTGAGAAATTGCGTTAAACATATACCAGAGTCGCGTACAATACCGGAATCCAACTAATCTAATGGGTTTCCGGGTTTTCCGGGTTTTTCATGTATGTCCCCGAATAGAGTATATATCATTTTTAGAGAATTGATCATAGAATTAGTGATTTATCCATTGTATGACATTAAAAATATGATTAAATGTTAAACATAAAGGATTTTACTTTATAATTATAAACTATATTTGTTACCGTACTTTTTAAAATATTAATAGTGGATAAGAAACTGTAAAAAACTTTCAAATTGATTATAAAACCAGAAAATAGAATTAGTAAATAAACCCAAACTATAATTAAATAAATATTGCGTGCGGCCGATCACCGAACTCTGATTATATGCATTGCTAAAAGTTTTTGTCCCATAAATGTCCGGAAAAATTTTTATAAATAAGCTGTAAGTCAAGGAATGACACAGAAGAGTTGGAAACGCTTGTGAAAAACAAACTCATATACAGTTAGAGTATAATTGCATACATGTATTGATCCTAACTTAAGGTTTGCAAGATTTGTAGCAATTAAACAACAAACGAAACTCAAGATTTGAATAAAAGACGGAACTGAATACTGCTTTTGGGTTCTCAACTAAAAACTAAGTTCTTTAAAATTCTACCGATGCCATTGTCTTTTAAATACAATCCAATTTAAATGCTGGTACTTATAGATTAAACTTTTAAGTTCATTGAGAAAATTTTTTCAAATAACATTTGCCGCCAAAAAAAATACAAATTAAATGTCTTTTTTCAAAACTATTTTTACATTTGAATGTTTGAAAACACTGGTAATTAATAGACTAATATGTTCAATAATATGTTGATGTGGTCTAGGATCAAGGCAAATTTCATGGCTCTATTGAGGGGGTACTACTACCTACAGTTACGGACTTTATTAAGTCGCAGTTTTAAGTAAGATATATACTTTCATGTAAAGCATTAAACATGAGTCCGG
>JAUJYT010000257.1:0-23005 GCA_033996565.1 Nanhermannia nana
CTATGTCTGGCCCCCCCAGACTGAAAATCCTGGCTACGGCACTGTCATTAACATTTCAATTTCTGAAGTATCCTTACGAATATTCATCTTTACTTATCACTGGATTTTCCGGGATTAGGACAAACATTTAGCCCGCGACTGTAAATATTGTTCACATTTTCGTAATTTAAAGATCTTGAAACAGATCGCCGCTTATAATAAAATGATGAACACCTAAATATGCATTCCATTCCATTTTGTATTTCAGTGAAGATATAGAGAGACATTTTCATTAATACATGTCATTTTGTTGAATTTATATACCACAAATTGAAAATAAATTTTCGGTTTAAAACCGATAAACCCCGAATTGATTCTAATTTTCTGATCCCGATTAAACGAACCCAAATCGGCGTGAAAATTAAACCCGAAAAGTACCATGTCTAATCTAAACCTTTTAGTTGCAATTATAGAAGCATGAACCCAATGAACCCAATTCTACTATAATATAATTGAGTGATGGTATGCAATAACGGCAATAACATGCCATCTCATGTTCTGTATTGCATTTTTAAATATTGCATACCATCACTCAATTGTACTAATACTACATTAACTGTACAGTAATGTAAGGTTCCATCAAATGTATTGCATTTAAGGAATACTTGCAATTATCTCAGTTACGTTTATAGAATATCTTTTAGTATTAGTTTGTATGGACTGAAAGGGACTTTTAATACTTCCAATTATTGAATAGTTGCAAGTATAGAATATGCTATTATCGAATATTCTCTGTAATATATATTTCTTACATATTTTTTACATAATATTTATCTAAAACCCAGTGCTTTGAGAAACTAGAAAAACGAGAATTGTAGAGCTCTGCAAACTCGAGCAAAACAACTTCTGGACTTCGCTATTGATAGTGACTGTTATTTGGATTTTTATAAATATTAATGCGTTAAAATGATAACAATTCAGATTCAGTTCATCTGTTTGTTTTTAAGTTGATTGCTTAGAGAATAATTTTTAAATAAAGTAATTGATTACTTCTTTCCTATAAAATATAATTAAGCCTTCACTACAACAGAAGCAGTGTTTTCAAGTTTGATAAAAATTTGTTTCAATTTCTTTAATTAAATATGAAAATCAATAGAAGACCACTAAAATTACTATAAATATAGTTAAATAATTATTTATTTAATTATTATTAAATATTTATTTAAACTTCAAATCAAATAAATAATAGAAACTGAATTGTGAAACGAGCAAAACATGATTTATTACATTAAATGAATTTAATTTTATTAAAAATTATGAAGCAAAAGTGGAGACATGCAAGAGTGAATAACTAAAAAACCATTTCATTAAATAACTCGACCCATAAATAGTTTGCAATCCGAACCAGTGGTTCCCGACGGCAGTTGAATGTGTAAAAAACCTAATTTAGCGTAAAATTCGTGAATTTTCTTGTCATTCGATGCAATTTCGCAGAAAACTCCATGAGATCCTGTCATATATTAAATTAAATAATTAAATAATTAGTTTAAAAACATTAAAATCAATTATACTATAGAGTGTTTGATAAGTTCCAATACATTCAAATAGATTTTCATTATTGGAAGTGGGCTTTGCTTTGTAACAAGAATACACTTTCGGTTTATTAAAATTGATTTTAACACAAATAATACAATAATAGTTTTTATTTTCATTAATACAAAGAACAAAAACCGAAAGAGTATTGTAACTAAACTGAAAAAATCTATTTGAATGTATTGGAATTTATGAAGCACCTATATGTTTGGGTAATAACTAATAAGTATTATTGTTGCGCTACTGATCCTAATGTGCAATAATTGTTACTGTAGTTTAAGTATTATTTAAACCAATAAAACATATTATTTTTTTAGAATATTAGTGAACAGAAAATTGTGGTAATTATGACGTAAAGTGCTTATTGCAGTTTATAATTAAAAACTTTTTACTTTATCTAAAGCTTTATTTAAAAGTGTTTAAGAGCAGTGATGTTGAACGCTCAAGCGTTTGGCAATGAGTGGTGAGCACGAGTATGAGTCGGACCTTATTACTAAGGACGCCACTTCAGGGAAGTCCCGGGAATATTAAAGTTTGCAAAAACAATGGGAAAAAGGTATACGATCCTTATAAATAAAAAGGATGAAATTTTTGGATAAAAAAAAGTTAAAAATACCGTTTGCTTTGAGGGCTGCAATAATACAGGCGAGTATCCGTTTGGGAACACTTAAGTCCATAATATGTGGCATTACAGTCATTTTCAACATTGACGGATGATTTTTATAAATAATTTCTGGTATTGAATAGTTCTCTGGCTTAGAGTGCATGTCATTTATAAGCTCTTCTAACGGCGATAACTTTTGACCGTTATTTAACTTTTCTGTCGGAGCCGGATATTTAAGGTTCAGTTCTGGTGTCCACGAAATTTCCAACTTTTTATTGAACTGCTGAGCGTCTAAAGCGGCCAAAGCATAGCCGCAGATTCCAGCCTCGTCTTCAACAATGAAACAATACTCTGAACTCAAGGTTAAAAAGCCACCGATCAGTCTATTGATAAACAATTTAAAAAAAAGTAGACAAATGAATGATTTTAGAATTTGCTTTGAGTGTTGACCGACTCACTTGTCGCCAATAAAGTCAGGCATTTCATCAAACGAAATGTTTTCTCTTTCAAAGGAAAATGTTTTGCGACAAACGTCATAAACAGAACTTTCATCTGATGACAGGTACGGTCTTATTGTATAGATTCGACTCGAAGGCGATTCCGGCGCTTTATATAGAAACAAATCGCTTACAGTTTCCACAGGTAGCAGACGCTAAACAAATAATAAATATTTTTAGTTATTCTACTAATTAAATGAAATTTAAAAATATTTACGATTGAGTATAAGTAAAACTATTAAATGTACATGTATTCAAATGGCATACCTGTAACTCCCCTGTGAGACCCCCACGAAAAAGCCAGGGCTCCTGTTCACCGCTTTGAAAGGCTTCTTTGTAACCTTTTGAAAACCCTGTGAAAAAAGATTTGATACGAGTCTTAATAAATTGTTAAATAAAAGCAAATGCAACCGATTTTGAGTTACAGTTTTGACAAAACGTAAACTTTATTCCGAAGAAATTAATAATTAGTAAAACATATAATTTACTGAATAATATGCATTTTAAACGCGCGTTTAGTTTTTTAATGTCTTTATTTTTAACTATGATTTTAAACTCAATCAAGTTATTGATGTGATTGCAAAGAGTGATCAACTTTTGACTTACCAGAAAGGAATTTGTTATAAATTAATAGTTTACGCATTTATAAGATAACTTGCTTTACATAATAGACAAGACTTAATAATATGCATACATGTAAAAGCCGGAGGTATGAACCCATTTGGTTGACTTATACTGGATGTCAAGACTCTTCTGATTGCTAGTAATAGAGGAAAAATACGACTCGATTAGCCGTTTCTCACAACAAAAATTCTTACTCATTAGTCTACATATTAAATCATAAAACTATGTGGACTGACTTCTATAGCTCGCAATTTTGTGTTTTAGAAGTTCTTTTCAAATATAAATCTTTTTTTTTGTTTATACGAAGTTAAGCGACGAAAAAACAATAATTTTAAAAGCATTAACAGTATTGAAATTAAAAAGATTAAAATCTGTGCAATGATTTTATACGCCGATAATGTAAATGGTATGTGATTTATATAATAATGCCTCCAAACGACGGGTTTATGCAATTTTGATCAGTTTAAGAAGAATTAAATGTTTAAAAACTCAAATAATCTCATGTACTAAATGTTAAATGTAGTAAATGTGAACTTGAGATGAACAGCTACAACACATAAATACTACGCCGGGTTTTTAAGGGTGGGCTTTACAGTGTTTTACAAGTTTGGGTACGAATAGTCGGCCCGAATAATTGGAATATTAAAATGAGCCGAAATGAAATACGCGGTTCGGATGATTAAATTGATGATTCATATCATATATCTGTACATGTAAAGCAAACCATTTATAGCTTATTAAAGTTTTTTTTAATAGTTTTAATATATATTTTTAAATATCTACTCATATTATAACACTTTTTAGAATCAAAGACAATAAGTTGAGCTCAAAATATTTCAAATAAACGATGACTCAAATTATAAGTAAAACTAACTTCTTTTATAATAAGATATGAAAACGTCGTAAGTATTTAAGTCTTTAAAATTTTTGGACACAAAGCCCGTAAAAGTGAGAAATTTTGGTTAATATGTTCATCTCTATAATGGAAGCTCTAATGTAAACCAAAGCAATATAAGCTATATCTACTTTATATAGGGTGACCAATCGTCCAGATTTTGGGCTATTTTTAATAAAAATACGGTGCTTGGTCTCAAAATAAGAATTTATGAAAATTATCCTTTGGTTTGATTTTTTTAAGTGTCCAGATTTTGACTCCTTTAGACTTTGGTCACCCTAACTATATATGACATTGATATCAATAAACAGATACAATGTATAAAATATTTAGTGTCAGTTCACTGCATATAAAAGCAATAAAAAAGCTGCAAACATGATATTTAATAAGAAAGTGAGTTCAAATGACTTTTCCTTACCTAACCATTTGACATACGAATTAAGTAAAGATATGACTCCTTTTACATCCCAAACATATGGATACAAATCATACAAAAGTGAACGGTTTTTGCAAAATGTCAGTCTTGTTAGTAATCTTCCAACAGATGAAGTCATTTCATCAAATTTAGTCGCTCTTTCATACCATTCCGACACTTCAGGTCCTTCGGGATCAGATGTTCTCTTTCTTCTATACTCAGATACAAGATATCCGTTTGCTTTAAGCCAATGGAACTCATGAAGAAATTGCAATCCTTGTCCTCCGTGTTCGAACGGTAAATAGAATAAGTCCACCAATAAAGAGATATCTTCGTGTGTCAACTGATGGCAACGCGTCTCTTCGTCTATTTCTGAAGAGCTCTCAGTTTGCATTTCTTCGGCTGAATCGATACTGAGAGCACCTTTAGTTGCGAGCAAATCAGGCGTTGGCTCAAAGTTATCAGTTTTAAGAACATTGGTGTCATCCATTTGTGCATCAAAACTATGTTTAGGAGAACAACTTGGACTTGGATTACAATCCATTGGCTCAAGAATTTGATTTTGCTCTTTAGCGGAAGACTGAATTGCACTGCCATTTGTCTTACTTTCACCATTTTGAGTATTATTTTGTTTACTGTCCTCTTCCTCAACAATCGATGAGTTTTGAGAAGATATTCCATTCATTTCTAACGGTTTGGCGGAAGGACTTATGTTATTAGTGAGAGTGTTATTATCGGTCATATTATTTAAACAAATCATTTGAGGCATAGCAGGAACTAAAGGCATGTGAAGAAAAGAGTTGGAACCACCGCAAGCATTCTTCACTTTATTGAATTCTAAGAGCCAGTCATTGATTGAAATTCTGAGCGCTTTTTTTGGGTGATAAGCAGTTGGGCTCAAATGCATTGGTATGTCTTCAATAGACCCGTTCTCGCTCTCAGCCTCTAATTTAATGTCAGCACTGACTGAACTGACTTCACATTTGGCATCACTATTGCATTTACTCCATTGCGCTAAAGTATGGATTGGAATAAAGTTGGGTTCGTATTCACAGTTCGGATTTGTGAGAACACCTCTTAAGTGAGGGATGAGATCAGTGGAGCGCCCACTATATGGCCCTAAGAATAGCCGTTTCTGGTCGTAATCGTTAGCGTGCAGATTATCCCTGTCATCATTTTAAATAATTATTTTAGTAAAATTGTTTTTAAGGATAATAAAATACATAAATTAAATTTTTTAAAAAGTATTTCGATTGTATTGGTATTAAATTTAAATCAAATGCAATCTCCTTCTCATTATTAACTATTTCTTGCATTTAATTATTGCTCTAAATATTAGTTTCATGAATATTTATATTAATTTCTATTTCTATCAAATGTTTTTTGTTTTAATTTAATTAAAGATAACAATCAATTGCTTTAAACACCAATTTATGAGTTAATTAAATGAATAAGAGAATTGGAATACAATTTAAATGTATTCAAAACTTTGATCTAAAAGCTTTAGTCAACGAGTATTGCATTCGATTTGAGAACGAGCTCTCATTTATGTCATTTATAAAGTAAAACACTTTATAATACATTGTGTTTTATAATCAATTCAAACTTATAGTAATTTTCATTAAATACTAAATTAATTAACTGTAAGAAAATTTTTAAATAAAAGTATATCTGAATTAATATTTTGTGCGTATAAATAGATTCAATGAAATAAAATAAAAAGAAAATTTTATAAAAATATAAAATAAAAATTATTAAATAATTAATTTATAACAAAAATAACTTTAAAAGTTTGATAGAATTGAAGATGACTTGAATGGTTTTATGTAATAAAGATTGATAAGAACTCACCAAATGACAGGAGAGCGCCGCAACACTTCTGACAGCTCTTGCATCGATTGGACAGTTATTGTTTGCGATATGACTTTATTGCCGGTCCACATAATATCAATGCCTGGCATTAACTTAACTCCAATTGTGTTTAAATATTCAGAGTTTTGAACGTTTGGAACCGCTCTTGTGGTACAATATTCTGTGGGGCAAAACAGAAATCTGGGCTGACCTAAGCTTTGATACACTTCATTAGTGACCGACACGTGAGCGCAAGCGAACGACTGAAACACTTCTTTGTCTGATTCACTGATTTCAGGCTCAATATCATCGAATAGAAGTGCGAATGCATTGCATCCAAACTGATTCACTTGTTCTAACTTTCGCTTAAGACAAACCACCTCTTTTGGGTTCGAATACGATATGTCTAATCCCGGAGACAACGCATATATAAATACTATTGAGTTCTCTTTGGCGGCACTTATTAATGAACTTAATTGTTCCGCTTCTCTATTAATATGTAATTTAAAAATGCATTTATGAGTAATGGCTTTAAGTGAGTTTCAAATAAATACTGACTCAACCGAATAGAGTTCTCTCCAACAGGCCCTGTGTTTGAGGTCATCTTTGGGCGCATACATATATGTGTTTAAACCAAATGATTTCAATCTATTCAAATAAATATAACTGTATTACAACCAAACTACTATTATATGTATTATAATATAATCACTTACTTAACAAACAGATCTTTTCTCTGATCTGCAGTCCAGGGCTTCCCATAAAAGCCTTTAAATGAATGCAATTTTTGAGTAAAATAGATAAAAATGTTCTCAAAAAGAATTTGATACCTTCGACGACACCACACATGAAATTGTCATTAATGTTATGACTGTTATGATCACTATTAGAATCGGATCCGATCACAGAAATGCATTCGTCAACCATTTTATTAAATATTATTATTATTATTGACTTTCAATGTATTTTCATTTATTTGATTATTAATAAAAAGAATCGAATAAATGAATGATTTACTCGAAATACTATTTGTTTTTAAAAAGAGAGTTCAAAACAAACCAATAGAATATAATTACTATAAATTGTAAATATATATGAATCAGATATTATAAGAATCTAATATTTAAAATATATGTCAAACGCTGTGTAATGCTATTGAAAGGCGTGACTTAGCATATAATACAATGAATTTTAGGTAATCCTCTCTCTGCATAACAAGTTCGAGAATACTATAGAAACCGGTCATAACTGGTTCTCCCATTATTGCAGTGAAACGCCAGTACTGTAAAGCATTGACCGCTCATAAGGCGGAAGCGTTAGCTTTGACTCAATTCATAAGTTTAACAATTGTTTGCATTTATTTAATAACTTTTCAATGATTTTATTTGAGGCCAATATAAATTTGGATTTAAAGTTAATTTTTCACAATTAACTGCATTTTTTAAATATTCAACATTTTTGAATAAACAGAAAAAATAGATTTATTATTTAGCTATTTATTAAAATAAAATAGAGTTCAATTCAATTTATTGATAGATTTGTAAAACATTTTTTAACAAAAAAGTCACTCAATTAAAGTGTTCACAATTTTGGGACTTTAGTGGAGTTCTCTTAATACAGGCGTTACGAAAGCCATCCTTTGATACGCCCATCAAAATATGTGATGCAAGTCTTCCTTACATCCCATTATATCGGACTCTAATTCATAACAATATACTACTATCCCTACTATCCGTACATAATATGTATTGTAATAAAACTTTTTTCAATTTAATGATTTAATTGTTTTGAAAACTATCAATAATTTGAAGTCTTTTATAAGTATAGAAAAGAGAAAACACAAATAAAAAGTTACACTTAATTCAAACTTTGAATCAGAATTAAGTATTATTATTGAGTTCACATACTTTGCGATATTATATTATGTTTTGTTATATTATTGTTATTCGACTAATGCTATTGTTATGGAGTTTAACGCCTATAATGGTTGGGTTTTTCTCAAAATTAAAAATAGTTCAATGTTTTGTCCCTTTTGTCCAAATGTCATATAATTACAGAGCATTTTTTGAGTGAGTGTATGTATCACTTCAATCACTGCAAATCATAAAAAGAGAGATTCATAAAAACCATTGCTATGAAGGCTATCAATAGCTATCAATAGCTATGAATTGATTTGATTTTTACAAACTTTATATAAACATGTTTTACAAGTTTTAGACAATTTATAAGTATTTCTAAATATTAATTATTTATTTTACAGAATTATTATTCATTATTAAAAATTATAATTTTAATCTCAATTTTATTTTCTATTTCAATGTAAACTTTTTTTGTTGAACTCAACCAAATGTGAAACTAATCTATAATTAAACGACAATTCAATGCCAACAATGAAATAATAAAAGTTTAGAAAACTTTAAACTCGTTTTGTTCTAAAGAGTGACTCAAATAATGTTTACAAAAAATATGTCAAAATGAAAACAAATACTGCCAGACAGTAGTGCGCATGCGATCTATTGAATTATTGACTTTTCTTATTTACAAATTACGTTACAATGAATGCCATTTCGTGAGCCCTTATATTTGGGCTTTAGTTTGTGTTACGTAAAGATTGCCTTCTCTTATGCGACACACCATTCCTGACATGCAATCACATGAAACCCTCTCTTCGCTCATAATATAACGTAATTATTGGATGAATTGTTTCAATACGTTTGAGAAGTCATTCATTTTATGAAATGTCCGATAAATGAATGAAAAGGACTTCAAAGGAGTTGACATCCATTTAACTGTTTTATTATAACAAAAGTGTTTTTAATGAATTCATACGAATAGGCATTTAATAAGATATGAATTTTAAAGTCAATTAAATTATATTTAATAGAAAATAGTTGTAAATTGTAATAAAAATAATAAATACTTAATAATAGTTCACGAATTGTAATCGTGATGGCGAGGAGACAACATTCACACCACAACACACATAATACACGCCACTCATCACATAATAATAGTTCTTCGCATTCCTCGCACGCAGCACACCATTCATCTCACTCTCGATCACACGCAATACGATTGCAACCATTCGATGATGAGTTCTCGTTCATTAGTCCGTGCGTTAAATATTCGCTCTTCTTCTTTAACCTCATATTTTGGGTGAATTTCTATACTATTATTATTTAAAACATATATTTCTTTATAATTATCAAATTAATTATTATTATTATCTTTAAATCAATTCATCGATCAATAAGTTTACGAATGACTTAGAACTTTATTTATGGCCTGTTATTACCTCTAATCGGTCATAAAATAAGTTCAACAAAAGCTTTAAAATTAATTAAAATTTCCTTCTGATTGTTGTTCGTGTTTTACGTGTAATATATGATAAAACAAATTCTAAATTTATTAGAGTAACAGAATATATACCAATATATAGAATTACACTTAACACTCATTTTGACGGAGTTTTAGAAACACATTATTAATATTTAAAACTATTTAAAGTCTAAAAATATGATTTGATGTTCGATGAGTTGAACTTTTAGTTATTAGAAATATATAATAGAATTAATTGAACTGATTATACAATTATACGATTAGCTGATTGGGGGAACACTGATAGGGTTGGGCGGATGGTCTTTCCTCGAAGAATACAATGAAAGTGTATTTTTCAAAGTGCAGAACATATTAGATATAATTCTTCACATATCACTGGCTCTTATGATCGTTGGCGGTGTTATATTCAGTATGAGTTTTGCTGGTTGTTTAGGAGCTCTCAGAGAGAATCTTTGTTTACTTAAATTGGTATTTATTGCTATTATTTTGAATGTTATGCAAAAATTTAATAAATGCTTTCTCTCAAATGCCATAAGTATTCACTGATGCTTCTGTTGCTATTTGTGGGCGAAGTCATCTTAAGTACAGTGGCGTTTGTGTTTCCCAATTCATTCTCATATTATCTAAAGGAAGGCCTGTCTAAAGATCCAATTATGAAATATAGAGATGACACCAATTTACAGAACTTAATAGATGTCATTCAAACTGAATTTAGATGTTGTGGTATTTCTGATAAAGGATATAAAGACTGGTAGATATAATCGTTATAATGAGCTTAGCTTTCAACTCAAAGCTTGTATTTTCTATAATTTATTTTCTCATTTTAGGTCAAGAAATATTTATTTCGACTGCAATAAAACAAATCCGAGTCCTGAACGCTGTGCAGTGCCTTTTTCATGTAAAATTTGATCAATAATTTTGTTTCACGTAATCATATTTAATGCCTTTTATTTCTTGTTCAATAGGCTGTCGAAATGCTAGGAATTTTGATGTAAACCATACTTTAATATTTTTATCGATTTGTTTCATAATAATAATTAACACTTAATTATCTGACAATTAATTGACTATTTAACAGAGCGGTCTCGTGAACATAATGTGTGGATATAATGTACAGAATATTAGTTCAGTCGTCGAAGTGAATAAATATATTTACACCAGAGGTTGTATTGAAGCCATCACTGAAATTATAGAACGAAACATGAATCTTGTGGCCGGAGTTTGTTTGGGATCTGCACTCATACAGGTTTCACATCACTTATTAATTAATTTAAAATTTTGTCCAATAATTCATTAATTAATTATAATTGTTTTCAGTTGTTTGCAATGTTTTTGGCGCGTTCACTACAGGGACAGATCATGGCTCAAAGGGCGCGCTGGATGTGAACTATCTCAACAAGTGATACATCAATTTCTTCTCTCTGACAACAAGTCTCTCATTTTGTTACTTAATCATAACATGTTTAGCGATAATATAAGGACAAAAACAATGCATTTTTTCAATTAAAGCCAAAAAAGAACCAAATATTTGCTAAAATCTGAATCGAATCTGAATATATTTGATACCTTTTTATCGCTTCATAGCACAAATGGTTACAGTATTGACAATAATCTGATCTGAATTTAGTGCCTTCGATGCAAATACTTTTAGATTTTGATTTATAAATAATTAAACTTTGCCTTAATATTCGGTCATTTAAACCAAAGTATTTTTTAGTTCATTTTTAATTGATGTCAAAACATTTTTTGAATAAGTGTATGAAAATCTTAATTGTATCAAATGATTAATTAATTAATTAATTAAATTATCAGATATACAATTTATACAGCCATTAATTATTAAATATTTCAAATTTGATGAAAATTTTTTATTATAAACAATTTTCTCAACAAATTTTTCTTTAAAAATATTTATTAAATATTATATAATATATATATATATAGTATTTATAACTTACTAATAGGCACGTCATTGCAATACCATTGAAAACCCTTTTGTAAGAGTCGGGCAATAAAAGTTAGCAGAACTTGAAGCTCACGAGTCAGTGTAGAAAAAAACGCTTTTAACCCATTTCTATATACACAAAATGATTTGGCATTTCATTCAACAAAATCTGGTTTTTCTCTCTCTTAAAAATATAATTACAACATAAATGCATAAGTAGTTAATTCTGCATTAATATTGAAATTAAGATTAAATAATAATACAATTAATAGAATGGAGTAATTTTGTTCCAATGATAAGGACTAGCAGTAGAGCAACAAAAAGATGAATATATAACTCATGTAACTGTAAAGTAAGGAATATTTTGTTTCAATGGAATTAAATTATGACTTAATTCTATGAATGAAATGTGTGTTGAGATGATATATCATTGCCAGGAGTGCTGACGGGTGAGCACGAGCTCGAGCCACTTGCGCTTTGATGAATAGAATGTGAGTGCGACGAGTGGTCAGAAATACCACTTAAAGTGAATTCATTAAGAAAAGCTCCATAGAAACGTTCTTGATCTTCGCGCTCACGCGAAAATTGCTCTTCCAACTTCTAAATATTAATAAACAGATTAATAAAGAGATTAATAATGAGTTACAGGTATATCAAGTGAATAACAGTACTTGTTTTCTAGGCTTGAGGTGAGCCTTCCATTCTCTGAACTCATTGTTGTGCTCCTCCTCGAGAAGCTTCAATTTGACGGTTTCGTGTTCCATAAGCGCCTTTCGCTTCTCATTTTGAATCTGTTCCAACTCATGAATGGTTGCCTCACAAAAAGCGCGCAGTTCTTCGAGTTGTTTATTGTGTTTCTGTTCTTGACGCTGTTGCTCTGCTTTATAGCGTTTCTTTTCGCTCTCTTGAAAGCGCTTCACTTTATCCCTTTCTTCATCTCCAGAAAAGGCAGTGGTGAGGTTTGCTATACTTATGCGCAAACTTTCTCTGAACATTAACTCTCTTGTCTTCATTTCCGAACGAATTCGTTTTGGCAAATGTCGTCTTTCTATTGCCTGTCGTTTCAAAAGTTGGTCTTCTTGTAGAACATTCATTCTCTTCACTTGTTCTAATTCCTAAACAAATATAAAATAAAGCAATAGACAAATCATTAACGTGTATCTAACAGAGTGAATGCAATCCAAGTTACCCAACCTTTTCATGTCGTACTAGCATTTGGTGTCTTTGAAGGAAAAAAGAGTCCTTGAGTTGCTTTTTTGAAAGCTGATGCTTTTCATGCATATGCCTCTCCTCGAGTTCCCAAATGGCTGCCTCTCTGGCCCTTTGGAGCTGTTGTTTCTGTTGGAGGAACTGTCTCTCCAAGAGCGCCAGTTTGTCTCTATGGCTTTCGCTCAATCTTTTCATCGACGAGTCGTGACTGTCGTTCAGACTCTCCAAAAATATTCTCTCTCTCTCCGTGTGATCGATGTCTAACTTTTCTTTTCTGACGCGAAAAACGTCTTTTCTCTTGTCTTTAGGCAATAGATCCACTTCTTGTTTGAGAAGTTTTAACTCATTTTTAATGCTTTCCCTGAACTGTTTGAGTTCTCTTTCCTGTTCTGAGCGTATCTTTTTTGAAGCGAATTTCAAATCCAACTCTTGCTGTTGTTCTGCTTTTTCGACTAATTGTTTCTGTTGTCTATTGAGAGCGTCGAGATCGTTGTCGTAGTTCCGCTTGAGTGCTATCGTTTCCATTTCAAACCTTTTCTCCTGCTGTTCAATACCAAACTGTGACTTAAAGGAAAGGTCTTGGAATTGCTTATTCTCTTGCTTTTGAAGCATTTTCAACTCTCGAAGTTCTTGTTTCCTATTGGAAAATGTCATTTATTTATATTATTAAAATTTCTATAATTTCAACAATTCTTTAATAAAACCTTAAGACGTGATCATCATGTAGTTTGTCTGTATCGCCATAAATAACTTTACTTGTGGTGGTCGTCACCACCACACCATCGATTACAAATTTTCGCGTTCGCGTTAATGTCTTCTTTTGAGCCGCATTTGTATTATTATACTTTTTGATACGAATTTCCTATTATTTGTAATATAAACAATCAATTTATGGATTGAATTAATTAGAAAAAAGTTCAAACCTTTTCGCGTTTAGTTCTCATTATGACGCGCTGTTGACTGTTCTCATTTTCGTTATTATTCTCTTTATCACTGCTAACACTGAAAAAACTACCAGAATCTGAAAGTTCTCTTTTCAGAGCAGACGTATGTGGATTTGATTTAAGTGGAGGTGAAGCCGAAGGGAAGACTCCATTGGGTACGGGTTTTCTCACTTTAGAACTAACTTTGTTATTACCGACCTCACTCTGATTTGGCACCTGATCTACTCTTGTTTTCGAAATTTGGTTAAACTCCGTCTCAACAGAACAGCTGTCAGAATAGGGGTCGTGTTCTGATTCAGAAACTAAATTCAAATTGACTTTAATTCTTGGTTTATTATCATTTTGGTTGTTTGCACTGTTATCAGAGGATGAGGTGTGCGTAGAAATGCTGTCGTCTGCGTCATAATGAGATGAGACCTGACCGGCAATCTCTGCATTATTTTCCGACTCATTTTTGGCTCCTCTCACGTCCTTTTGGAGCGAATTCTCATCCTTAGACGGCACGTATTCCGTGGTAACAACTATTTTATCACTTCTGGCGTATTCCTCATTACGCACTATTACCACCTCATCATTCACAGAATTATTTTGAAAGGGAGTCATTAGATTCAAAAGTTCTGTTCCTGAATTGTTGTCTTCAGTTTCATTCGCAGTTTTAATCATAACGTCTTTACCATTATTATCAATCGTAACAATGGAAACGTGAGACATATCAGGGTTAGAATCCTCTAAAGTCTTAATAATAGTGCTATGATTTGGGGAAACAGTCACTTCATAACTAGTACTCAAAGCAATATTAGATGGCTCTCCACTAGAGTTTTGGTTCTCTTCTAAATGAGGCTCTAATTTAGATGGAGACAAAGTTTCGCTGTCATTCTTTGAATTAACGGATTGCAGTTGTGACTCATTCATTTCATCCCCGTTAATGTCAATATTCTCTTTCAAGAGCTGTTTTGAAGCCGGAATCTCCTTTTCCTGTTCGGAAGCCTTATTATATTCCGTTGAATTGCTTTCACTACTATTTCTATCATTAATAATTTGCGGTGGTTTTGGTGCTGGTCTTTTCTGATGCAGATGAGAATGATTAACAGTCGGCGACACATTTTCTTTCGAAATTATTTCTGTGTTTTGCTGATCAGCATCTATACTTTTAATGGGATCATCACTTTTGACAACAGATTCTTTCGGCTCATTCTTGTCTATAACTTTTGATTCATTTGAAATTTCATTCTCTTCAACACTCATTTGTGATTCTCTTATTATACTTTGTCTGACAGAAGTCGAATCCTATAACATACATGGCATTAATTAAATTGATTTCATATTTTATTTTTATACTTAGATTTCATATAATGAATAGGTTATAAAAAGAAGTTTATTTACAAATACGAATACTTCAATATTAAAGCTAAAAATAAACTTTTGTCAATTATTAAGTGAAGCACAACAGCTATTAAGACATTTTCTAAAAAGTTCTATAAATAATGAAAGATTTTGTAAATTACTGATAAAAAGTAAATGAATTCCTACCGGTTTTCTTCTGACATTAGGCAAAAGAAAGCAAAGATAGAGAATTGTGATGAAAGACTGTATAATAAAACTAGTATTATATGAAGACATACATCACACAGTTCGTCTTCATTATCTTCAGTGACCACTTCTTCAACAACTTCTGCTTTATATTCGCTGATTAGAGCCAAAAGTGGTTTACAGTCCTCGCAATCTTTAATGAATGGATGATTCAGTAAGTCTTGTGCATTGGGTCGTTGTGTGGGGTCTTTGACGAGACAAAATGCTAGAAAATCATTGAATTCCTTCGACCAATTCGATGGTTTATCTAATTTGGGCGGATCTGCCTTTTGAATCTTGAGCAATACTCTCATGGGTGCCATTTGATGGTTCGGTGGTTCCATTTGAGCGAATTCTATTAGTGTCACTCCTTTTCACATAAACATAAATCCATTTAAATATCATTTCAATCAAATTAAATCAATTAAAGCTTACCTAAAGACCAAATGTCCGCTTTATAATCGTATGGATTATCCCGAAAAGTTTCACACATCACAACTTCTGGAGCCATCCTATAGTATAATCGCATTTATTATTGGTTTTTAAAGTAAAAATTAAAGAAATATTTCTAAATAATTAAAAAGTACTGCCGACTGAGCTATTTCTAAAACAAAGATTATATTTAAAAGAGTGTAAAATACCAATAAGGCGTTCCGATAAACGAATCCCTTTTCTGTAAAGTGTGTTTATTTTTTGCGGAAACACCGAAATCAGCTGTAAATATGTAATAAAAAAAATAATTAATAATAGAGAATGAGTGGCACTGAAACTTGTGGCGAATGAGACCTAATTTGACGGCTCCGTCCAACGTAAGTAAAACATTGCCAGCTTTCAAATCTCTGTGAATCACTTTATTTTTATGAAGAAATTGCAATCCTTTACAAATCTCGTGACAAACATATTTAATTTGATTTTCAGTGAGAGGTTTCTCCAAATCAATCATAATCGTATCGATAGCTCCTCCCTCACAAAACTCGATCAGCATCTGAACATTCAATTTAATGAAGTTTAAGTAAAAGGTATAATAAAATGTTTTAAAAAAATACCCAAAGCTTTCCGTCATAGAAAAACGCTTCGAGTAATTCAACAACATTAGGGTGTCGACAGTCAGCGAGTATATCAATTTCGACAGTGAAGTCGTCGAGTTCGTCCTCTCCCTTGAGTTCGCATATCTTGGCTGCGGCTAATTTACCACTTTCTTTATTTTGCGCCTAACAGTCAAAACACATGTCATACACGTTAATACATTATTGAAATGATTCTATTTAAACAATAAGTTATTAATTGAATATGAAATGTTTGATATATTGGCACAATTATTAAAAGTTACAAATCTTTGACAATATGATTAAATGAAAAGTTTTATTGCAAAATGCTTTGTAGTGAGCACTTGTCATTGGCATCATTTGCGCATAATTTCAATCAAATCTCAATCAAATATATATAATATACAGGTATTTCTGTTTCAATGGAAACAAACTATAAAATAAATTATATCTCTAAACAATAATTTTCATTGAAATCAATTGCGTATAAAAAAATAGCTTCAAACCAGATTTATATGAATAGATGCTTAGAATCAAACATATCATACAAACAATATTTTAAACAAGTTTTATGTTTATAAAGCATTAAATTTATCTGCATTTACACATATCTGCGATCTTTTGCCGTATATTAAGCGCAGTTTTGAGTCTCATTTACAACAATACAAATAATGGTTACTCAATAGAAGACTTGAGTTCTTTCAATTTGTTATTCAAAGAAGTTTTGGTCTCAATTTTGTAAATAAAGCTTATATTACAGTATATATAAGGCGTTACTCTATTACTTGCTTCGAAAGCTTTACCATTAACTGAAAACAGTTGAGAATCAATTGAAAAGTTAGAGTTTTCATCAATTATATGTCAAATAAATTGTTTGTTCCTGTTTTGCATTAATAAACATTGAATTATCGATTTTCAATTCATTATTTATTTAAATTCAAAGTTAAGAACCTGTTGAGCATTCAATTCTAAACAATTCGCAATGATTAAGTGTTTTCAAAATTTTTAAATAAATCTAATTTTTAATGAATAAAGTTTCAAAAATTAACTTTATTTTAGGTCAAGAGGTTGATGAAGAGGTGTTCAAATGGTGGGAATTCTCATATTTAGGAAAATATATTTATAGGTTACACAAAATGAGCCAAAATGTTATAATTTGTCAAAAAAGTCAGGTTAGAAAAACATTATAATAGACAAATACAATAGCAATAGAATTAATAACCACTTTCTTCAAGAGATAAGTCTCTAAGCTATCAATCATAATAACAAGATTTGAATATTGAAATTATTAAAAAAATAAATATAACATTCAATTAATAAACGTGAACAAAGATATCTCAAAAAAGTTACAAACTTTAGCGCATATTTATGTCACATATTTGACTGGAAGGGGTTTAAAGATCACAATTGAGATACCATTAGAAACAATTTCTGTTTTTTAAAACCATTTTTAAAATTGCTTCTGAAATAAGCTCTTAATTACTTATAATATGTCGATAAGAGTTAACTACAACTCATCTGTTTTACAAGTTTTGTTCGTTTAATAAGAATCACATCAAATCATAGATAATTAAATCAAATTTAAATAATTTTCTGTTTCTTAAGTTTGTAAACATTTCCTTAAACTGATCTTTGAATCGCATTCTTTCTAACATTAATATTTCGAAAAAAAACTTAATTTCCTTATTTTGAATGCGATATTGAATGATAATAATCGGTCTGAATGTATGAGTGATTGAGAAAATGTGCAAATCATTATTTTTTCTGTTGAGTAACAACACTTTTATGATTATTGAACAAAATTTGACAAAACTTTACGAGTTTTGGTAGAAATTCGACTTTTATTTGATATTTAATCGTAAATTAAATCGACAAAACATAAGACACGCATATAATTGACGTATATATTGATGGTTAAGGACGTGTCTCATGCGCTGTATTTATAGTTAATTAAGACAAACAAAAGTCAATTATGTGGTCTTACAGTTGACTAATTTGAGATCAATTCATACGAATGAAAAAGAAAAGCAAAACAATAATAATTAAGCAAAATATTTGACTAAAGAGAGTTAAAGGGCGTAAACATTAAACACATTTGACAAACGGCTATGCATTCAAAGGCTTTATTTGTAACAAATAAGTCTATTGTGTATTATATCAAACTTTCTTATTATAGACAAATATATCCTAAGATTCATATAACTGTTAGTCAACCGTGAAGTCAATGACATATCAGTGACCATTTGTTTCAATTAAAAACAAATTAGAGTCAAAACAAAGTTGTATTAAAATAGATGCAAACCTTATAGACTTTGCCGAACGCGCCGTCACCTAATTCTCCTATTATTTGCCAAAAGTCTTCAGGATTTTCATTGAATCTGATGTTATGATAGACTTTCTTGCGCTTCACATCCGCCGCACCATTACTTCCTTTGAAGATCTTTCCGATTCTGTCCAACAGTGCGGCCATTCTTCCACTTTATGCACTATTATTACACTATTTATTGCACTTTATTTAAGTCGAAGAATAATTAATTCACAAAAGACTTAATTAAAAAATCAAAACAAAACGCTTCAAAATTGTAATTTTCTTATTGAACAAAAAAATTGCATTAATAATCATTTAAATCATTATTATATTGTTTGAGCACTTCTTCTGTTATTTGATACTATTTTTTATCAAAACAAAAACCAATTAATTAATAATGTTTTGAATGAATCAAAATGTTGACAATTAATCAATACTTTCATAAATAAGTCAACAATTCGTTTAATCAAATATCAAAAATAACACAAAAAAATGAGAAGAATTTTAAAAATAATAATAAGTCAAAAGTTGAGTGTTTGTAAAGAGTAATGAAATACTCAAATATTTGATGACATTCAACACATATAACATAATAATAATAATAATAATAATAATTAGTATAAAATAATATCAATTTTAATAACTCATGGAATGAGTCATTGAGTCATTGATTCGCACAAACAATTGTCAACTTTTGGTTATCACAGAAATATTAATTTGATATTTAATTTTCAAATAAATCTATAGTTCGGATGAGTTATGGATTGGTTTTTGTTCACATCATTAATATTAATAGAAATTAATAATCAAATAAAAATAGAAATCCAATAAAACATATAATAAGATAAGATAGAAATGAGTGTGAAATGAGTGAACGGATCATAACTTAACTTTTGGTTAAAAAGACTAACATTTGTGGCCATTTCACTAACTTTAAAGCGGATATCAATAGTGAACACATAAACTACGACTCATTAATCATATAAATCTTTTAGAGCCCGAACATTTTAAGTTCAACATTAATCTCGTTTTTAATATTAATGATTAATCATTTTTATCAATCATTATATTAAATATTATAATTAGTTGAGTAGAAATTCAATAATAGATTAATATATTTAAAAGTTCTTTAAATATGATATTAATGAAAATAGTATTTTATTCTATGGACTAAATTGAGTCAATTCTCGTAAATTTATTTGTCACTCAAATTGAATACCTGTTTACTATCATTTACTATAAGTTTATTCTTCAAATGTTTTTTGCGGAACATTTCTTGGAGAGTAACAAAAATTTAAGAATTGAATCAATTGTTCTCAATAAACAAAACTAGAGTTATATAAATGTAGAGAAAGTGAGGTTTAATTCCTGACTACATCGATATGCTGTTTGTGTGACTACAACCAAATTTTATAAAAAGTACCGATAGCTATATTTTCTCTAAGATATACAATTTTATTGATCCAGATCATAGCGAAATTCGATTCTAACAACGGATTTTTAAAGCACCCTCAGCTCCTGTGGGTTCTATAATTATAAAGAGTTAGAATTATAACAAAACCCCGTTATATGAAAACACTCATACTATTCATACTAATTTCATTCATTCATTCATTCATATTATAACAGCGTTAGCATTGACAGCGTTTCTATTTTAGCAATTATGGATCTCAGGGATTCATAAAAATTGTATTTTATAATTAAATTTATGAAAAAGTTCTAAAAAGAAAATAAAAATTTGAAAGTTTAAAAATACAGATTCGTCAAAGTATCAAAATTATTTATATTTTTTGAAGGATATTTTTAAAACTCTTTTGTGGTTCTATTAGTTACTAAAATCCCTAAAATCAGAGCTGACTGTAGTTTGGAAAATAAGTGGTCGGAATGCCGTCTCATTTGTATTTGAACTGAGAAAGTGATGCTGTCTTTTATTGAAATAAATGTCAGAATAGTGCATAAGATTCTATTGATTTTAAAGCTATAATACGTTTAAGTATTTTTTAAGAATTCATTTAACAAATCATTAATATTTGTTTTATTTGAGGGGAGGTTTACTTTAAATATTAAAAACTATTAACCTTAACAAACAAAAGATAATTAACAAAAATTTTGTTTAACGTTTGGTTTATCTAATCGTTTAATAGAATAAAAGTGTAACTGTTTTCTGTTGCGAACACTTGAAACAGTGCTAACGATATACAGTTATCTCTACATTACTTGAGAAAATAAATTGAAAACTTATTGCATTAATATGTATACAATTTTTTACATGATTTGTATGACCAAATGCAGAGATATTTACAAATATCAAAATATAATTATTTAGAATAAGTTTTATAAAGAAATCATTTAAATAGTTGTCACTAAGCGTATGGCATCCAATTGCTGCCGTCTTCAGGCATCAGATGTCCGGTGACTAACAAAACGATATCGACGATCCACCAAATGCCTACTCCTCCTAATGTCAATAGTTTGCCGACAGCTGTTCCCGTGTGGCCCAAACAGAACCGATCCATTCCCAAAAAGCCCAACAGAAGGGAATAGAGGAGAGTCGTCACGAAGTAATGACCCGTATATCTAACAAACAAACAATCAAAACTATGAAAATCTGATTCCCTTCCCACTCCATTCCATTCACGTTTTCTATGAACTAAAACATAAAACTTATGATTTATGACTCACTTAACACATGGAAAGTTAGGTTTCATGAAAGTCCTGTCGCCATAACATTCAATTGTATCCAAAGCAGTACAGTTTCGTTTAGTGAACTGCATCTCTTCATACTTCTGACCTCCGAACTGACCGTTCATTAAATGAATACAAAACTTATAAATATTTAACATACGGTGTGTATGCATAAAATCTATACTTTACTACATCCGTATCCCATCTCTTCTCTTGCCGTTTCATTTCCCTTATGATCGAACGGTTCCTCACATTCGAGAAACTCTATAGGCCTTAAAGAGCAGTAAATCTTTCGTGAATCACATAATTAAACGATAAAACTATTTAAGCATTAATTACATACAAATTAATGCATAAGATATAAGGCGAATGCGGACCATAATTAGTGTTCGGACAAAAGCGGTTCGCAGGACACGAGTCTTGAGATTCATTGAAATGTTGGCCAAAAATTAAATAATGGGTCAAATTATAAAACAATACAATTATTGAAAGAATTGGTGTTTTATTTTGCATCACTTTATTATTATTTAGAGTTAAAGTAAAACCATTACAAAGTGATTAAAATAATCTGAAAATAATTAAACATAAAATTAGACAAAAAGATAGTTATTAATAGAAATTATATTTTGTGTAATTCAATGATTCAATTCAATAAATTATAAATAATCAATGTTTTGTCTGCTTTACGCACAGGTATCCAAACATTAATCTTTTAATTCGGACTATTAGTGACGTAAAAGCCATTTAATTCTGTAGTGATTTGTATTGATAATAAGCGTTGTCTCACAACTTATACAATAAGAGATCACATGTCATGTAATGGCGAAAGACATCAAAACAGTGTTAATGTCAGTTACGTTTACTTTTACTCCAATTAATCACAAGAACTGACATTAAAACAATTGATTTAATTGGGACCAAATTTTATAAAACTATCAAAAGATAGCTTTAAGGTTAGGTTATTGTACTCGACATAAACACATTCATGTCAAGCAAAACAACTGAATTCATGTCTCCCTTCAAAAGCCAAACATAACTGAAGCATATGTTCACTCAAAGCCTTACTTTTATAGCACGTCTTAATTATAATAAGCTTTAATTCACTCATTTATTGCGTTCAATCAACGAGGAGAGGGATCTATAGTTAAATGCAATCCATTGTTGGGCACATAGTATTAAAAATATAGTAACAGTCATAGAGAGTGAGACAGGGGTTTATCAAATTGTGACTAAAACATTACGTAATTTGTGTTCAATATATTTATTTATAATATTTATTTTTTTCTAAATAGGAAAAGACATTAAAATAACTTTTTTTAAGAAAATTATTGATTTTTAAAAATTTTATTACAGTTTATTATTATCTTTAAATATAAATTAAGTTAAATTTTTAGAAATATTGATAGAAATGGAAATCACAGATATTTTTAAGAATTGTTTACAAACTATAAAATCAGAAAATAATGTAATTAATGAAATAGTTTCACACGAATTGGCAAAAA
>JAUJYT010000258.1:0-22937 GCA_033996565.1 Nanhermannia nana
TTTAATAAGCTATTAAGTAATAAAATACAGTATCGATATATTTGAGACAACTATTGAATATTTTTTCCATTGGTAAATGTGAGAAAAACTTTTCTCTTTCAGTGAAGTGAAGTTAAATCAAAAACAAACATTTATGAATAATTTGAGATGAGTCTTGAGCTCAATATTCTTTAAATTGAATGAATTATGTTTTTATATTATACCAACTCTACAGTTCGATTGACTCACTCCTTATATCCGAAATAAACAAATTAGTTATTGATTTAAGTTTACATTTGCCTGAATGTCAGAGTTTGAGTTTCAAATATTTAATCAAATATAAACATCGAATATTTGCAGTTTCCAGATATAAGTGTTTAAAACCTCTATAAGGAAACTGGACACTCATGTATCAGCGGTTATGTTGAAATTCTTTTTAAGGTTTAAGAGCTTTAATCTTTGAAAATTCAAAAAATCTTTAAAAATAGCAAAAATATAAGTTTAACATAAATAGAAACTTAGAAACTATTAGAAACTTGTTAAGCTCTTTAAGAAGTTGTCGTCATGAACTAGATTCTTACTTATTCCATATAAGATATTAAAACATTTATTTTGTTAACTTTGAAGTATATTAGAAATTATTTATAAGTTTAAGTGATATTATCTGAAACTATTACATACAAATTTCGGTCAATAAAAGATAAAAATGAAAAATCTGATTATTTAACAAATTAAGATATACTGTATATGGTTTTAAATTTGAAGTATTCCTTAATTACTGTACAGAATATTTGCTGTAAAGCCTGTAGAGTAGAGCGCAATATCTAAACTTAATTTAGCAGATCTATTGTTTTATTTAAGAAAAAAATAAAATCATAAACAAAGCCAATAATACAATATTCTATATAATATCACGAAATGAGAAACATATTGTTTGCAGTTACATTTTTTGAGTGGCATCGTTTACATCGATTTGATCGCTTGCACCGTTAGATAGTTTTTTATCATTGGTATCATTGGTATGATTTGGATCGTTTTGCAAAACAATCGCGTGACCAAATTTACATTTACATGTCTTCTTCAATGTGATGTAGAGTATAACAAAAGAAAAATCACAAATACGACATTTTCTAAGAGCTTTGAAATAAAGCTATAAAACTATAAAACTTTTTCTTTTATTTAATGGAAGAAAAGGAAAAGTGAAGGAAAGGAAACAATAAGTTAAAAGTATGGTGACGTAGCACTAACTCAATCATTATATAAGTTTTGGTACAACAAATGGATAAATAAAGTAAAGCAAAACTAAAGTGATATTATCTGAGCCGAGATATATTGTGTCATTTAGTATTATTGAACTTTACAAAATACTATTCTATTTTACTTATGTCTCAAATCTACGCCACTATTAGAAAAAGTATTTTGTATTTTGTATTTTCTATTTCGCTCAGAAAGAAATCGAAAGCAACAAAAGTAGTTGCAGTTGTAGTTTGTTTTAAAGACACTTTTTAAGGTTGTATACTATTTAAGCATTTGAGACGGGAAAACAAATAAGTAAAAAAGCATAAGAGGATGAGATCACTTTGGAATAAATTCATATTTTATATTCTCGAATAAAATTTTAAACACAATAGTTGTTTCTGTGCATTGCATTCAAATTTGGGATTTGCTTTACCATACATTCAATTATTTTTTATAGGATCGGCTAAAATAAGTTAAAGTGAAGCTTCTTTTAATAGCATTATAAGCCTAAAAGAAACATTTGCTTCAACTCAAGTGCCAGCAGTAGTATCTGCGCCGAAACCTAAAAGGAAAAGCCACAGAACATAACGTTAGCTTATATTGATTACTGATACTCTTTAAGTCGAATTCGCTTTATGGGTAACTGTCTCACAATTTTCTCTAATAGTCTAATCCTTTTCTAAAGAGAAATAAACGAAATAAACGATTACCATTTCGATAGTTTAACAAATGTTACCATTTCTGAGAATCAGTCGTAATCAATGATAACTTAATATTTATATTAAACTAATTAATAGTTATTATATACAGATCCAGCACATCGTCATTATAATTAAACTTTAAATTAAGAAATGAAAAATTAACAAATTTATAACAAATTAAAAGTTCTTAATTTCAAAAAAACGTTTAATAGAAATTGTTTTGCGTTTTCTGTTTAATAGAAAGTGATATAAAACTCAAATTAAGACAATAAAGTTGGTTCTGTTTACAATTGTATTTTTCCAAAGGCTACAGTTTATGCTCAATTTAGATTTAAATGTTTGGTAAAATGACATAATAATAAAGTATATATTATATAAATGTGAATTCTTTCTTTTTTAATATCTTCTTCTCTTTATTATAAATATCTTTTGATAGAAAAGATTCTTCAAAAAAAGTTTATGCTTGGTATCGAATTTTAAGACATAGAAAAATAAAAAATAAATTCAAGTCAAATAATAGATAAAGAAAAAATGATATGTCATATAGGACCGAATAGTGGGAATATAACGGGGGGGAGGGGGGAAAGGAATAAAACAGTACATTTTGGTACCTCGACAACATTTAGCTCCTGGTTTGCTGTCAGTAACATTCAATGCAATGTAAGTCACAAGAGTGAGAAGAAAGAAGCTTACAATCTAAACACAACAGGAGCTCTTCAGTGCACTCACTAAATCGATATTTGCTTCTGGTAAGACAGACCAATTCAGAGCATTGCACAATATGAGGGCAACACTGAACTCAATGTTCATGAGAGAGAATTCAAGGGAGAACTGAGGGAGAGATATGAGAGACGAGACAATATTGCGCTTAAAGCAGAGCATATGAGAGAAAAATGAAAGAGAGCCACATATAATACAAAGGAATGCTATGAAAGAGAAGTAGAGAAAAGGTTACACAAGATATTGTCACTGTTAGAATGGATAACAACGCGCCTAATAATAAAGATATTGCGAAGAACCAACTCAACAAAACTTATTTCCCTTTTTCTCGTTCTACACTTGTATCACCACTTCGTCTAACTTTCGTCGCTCTAATATTGTTTTCAACTTTATTTACTTGCATTCATTGTCAGATTCAATTGGAATAACAGAATCATTTCAAAATAAAGTAAAACAAATTCAGTTTTCAGTAATTATTCTATTCTTCAATAATAACTATTAAATTCATGTTAACTCATTATGTTTTCATATGTAGAATATTAGTTAAAAATAGGCCTCAATTTATATAAAAATATGTATGGATTCTGTTATTCTAAAGCTAAGAACTTTAAACAAAAATTATAAATCAAAACAATAAAATATTTATTATTTTAAACCAAAAGTTTCTAAAAATGATAATTAGAAATTTTTAGCTGTCTTTATAACTATGTTTTATTTTAATCTCTGGAATGAATGGAATGCATAAATAGTATTGAATTTGTTAATCACTAATATATTAAAAAATAATGATAGGTTTGAGCGCTTACTTGTGTTTCAGTAACATTCAAAAGCTTAGCCATTTCCGCTCTTTCACTGGAAGACAAATACTTCTTGATTTCAAATTGCTTTTCCAGTTCAAAGATCTGTCGACCCGTGAATGTAGTCCTGGCCTTCTTTTTCTTAGACTTATCATTAATAGTTGTTCCCGAATCAGACGCCCCATTATTTTCGCAGTTGGCCGATCCGGTGGAGTCACCCGACGATGTGGAGTCCCCTATGCTATTGCCATTACATGCACTCGAATTAATTATTTTCTTGAATGTCTTGTTTGGAGTATTTGTTGCTGTTTCTAATGTTGATTTTGTTGAAATAGTTTCTTTTGATGATGAGTTGATTGATGAGTCTTTCTTTCTTTTAACCCCTTTATTGGCGTTCAATCCCTTTCGGTTATGCGATATTTTATTATTGTTATCGCTCGAAGAATCTGTATAAAGAAAAGTTTGTTCTTTATATTGCGTTATATAAGGTTTTTAGTGTCTATAACAGAATAGGTTCAACTGCTTTAATGCTGTACATTGAGAGTTAGACAGTGAATAATATTCTACAAACACTATGTAAAAGATGATGTTAGGCCAGACTCAATCAAAATACCATTAAGGGTTGCGTGTAATGGTGTAATGGTGTAAAAGTTGCACTGACTTAGATGTTAATGGTTTATGACTCTAAAATATTAGTCATATTCCTAAACAATTTGCTGTCGAATAAATGATTTTAAATCTAAAATACAATCTCTTATATGAATGCATTGCTTATAATATTAATATCAGTTCATATTTTGTTCACTAAATCAGCCATAGATCCGCTCAAATTGTTTTGACTCGTTTTTCACTGACTCTTGTCTAGACTTATTTCAAGATTATATATAATGATTATCTGTGTAAACATTATATTTAAAAATAGATTAATGATTGGTTCAAATAAAACACTTCAAGTTTTATTGTATTCGATATGCAATTCTAATATTAGACAAATTATTATTATTTGATTTTCATAAACATATGTAATATATTCTCAAAAGTTATTCTGTAAAAGGGCTGATAAGAATCGAAATTCTCCCAAAAGGTTAGAAAATATTCTTAGATTATATGATAGCGTTTCAAAATCTAATATTAATTCAGTTAATTTAAGAAAATTTAAAAAACAAAGAACTCTTTTTCTAAACATCGAAAACTCTTATCAGCTCTTTCTTAAAGTTTTCTTATTAACAGATTTGGTCGAAAAATAGCTGAAATTATTTTTAAAAGCTCACAAGTATTTTATTTTGATTTGTTCAAAAAGTATTAAATACAACACTATATTTATTTTAATAAATTTTAACTTAAAATCAAACAAAAACAGTTTTGCTTGAATTTGACAAATATAACACTTAAAAAATATTTGGTTGGAGTAAATCTAAAGTTTAAAAGTTTGTTTTTAAATGAATAGATACGTAATATTAGAGATATATGAATATGTATTTCAATACATTTCATATTGTTCTGCGTTTTGCCAAATATAGCATTTAAACTCATAATTCAAAAAGAGTGGAACTTAAATAACTAGAATTCCCTCTCAACAAAACTCAAGATTCATTGCTTTTTTAAAGACGAGATCATAAAACGAGCATTTGGTGGCATTTGAGCATAACTACTGTACTACTGTATGATATGTTTTCTTTCCTTAAAACTGATTTGATTCTAATCCACTGCTAAGTATTTTTATATGAAGAGTCACACAAATAGAATTTACAAAGCAGTGACTTTCTTGACACCCAATTGCACACAAACCAAATTGTCGCTCACAGCGGACAAAACCATTTGGTAAACTAATGATAGTTCAGCCTTTATATCTCTGCCCTCTCTTTGTCTGTCTGTATCTGTCTGTCTGTATCTGTCTGTCTGCCTGTGTCTGTCTGCCTGTGTCTGTCTGTTTGTCTCTCTCTCTCTCTCTCTCTCTCTCTCTCTCCATTTTGCCATTCATGCACTTTTCTATCATATAAAAAACATAATTAATATATAAAAGAAAAAACTTTCACTTTTTACAAAAATAGTGTTTAATTGTAATCATGAAATTATATTGATTGTTTCATTTGTCAAATTGACTTTTCTAAACAGCTTAAAAATCAAAGGAAGTGAAAGGATCTTTTTGTATAATGGATTTTTATATGGGTGACGAGGCACTAGTTCCTCTCAAAATTGATCAAAGTTTGGACAGTTCAGCTTAAATCTGGACAAGTGGTGAAACTAATTTCAACAATAAATATAATAAACTAAACATTAAAATAATCTTAAAACTGAATATTTTAAAATTTTAGTTTAATTTCTAATCAAAATTAAAATATAATATCTCTGAATAAATTATTATGAATATTTGAAAAAATAATCTTAAACTAAATGCAATAATTTAGGTTCATCTTTCAAAATGAAATTATTTAAAAGAGAAGGCATTTTCTAAATACTATTAAAACAAAATCAAAATTATTTTTCAAATGACAGCTAAATGCAAATGTGTAGCCAAACAAGAAAATGTTATTTAGCATAAAAAGTGCTGTAAAGCACTTCTAGTTTTTAAGAGAACATTAGAACGTTTTTTAGTAGAGCAGCTCTGCGTTGTAATTAAAGAGTTATAAACATATGTCAAAGTAATCTAAAAGAAAGAGAATGCAATTGAGTTTTGGTATCATTGGAAACATTTTCGTTTTGAGCAACAACTGAGTATTTACAATGTAATGCAAATGTAAAGTAGCAAAGCTTCACAGTTTAGCATTTTAATGCACTGGTGACTTACTGTAAATGATGATGATGATGTGATGTGCGGTCTCTAAAAATAAATATCATGCAAACTAAGGAACAAAAGGAGAGGGAAAATGTTAGCAAACGTAAAATACTATCTACTGTGCTATACAGTTAACTACTAGTATATTGTACAGTAATATATGGAATAGAGTAGAGAGCAGTCAAATAAGCTCATAGTAAAGCTAAACAATACATAAAACAGAAAGCTATTAAAATGAAACAACTGTTTCTTCATATTATTTCTACTGTAATTTACAAAATATTCTGTATTAAAATGGGTGCACTCAGACCATATTCATACAGTGTCTTATATACTCAATCCCTCTCTCTTTTCAGCCAATTTATTATCATTGTGTTTCTCATTCTATTTCTAAACATTCTTCCAAAGTAAGAGATCATTTAATTCTGATTTTTTATTCTGTGTTCTACTCAAACTGGGAGACAGCTATTTAAATAAACTAAACTATAATGTGATGTACAATATAACATGGCATACATTAACATTATTGCGCTACTAGAAAGTTAAATAGAGCGCAGTAGCGCATCAAGAAATACATAGCTTCTAATTCAATCTCAAAGAGAACTGTTCTGCTTTGTAATGATGAGAAAAGAGAGAAATGCGAGAGAGAGAGAGAGAGAGAGAGAGAGAGAGAGAGAGAGAGACAGACAGACAGAAAGAGACAGAGAGAGAGAGCATTATATGAAAAAAGTTGGCATTTAATTCAGAGCACGAACTGTGCTTGTAAGCAAAGGCAAAATTTTGAGCATTGGGTACGCATCGATTAACTGTTTTAACTATAACTAAAAGCATAATGTGATAAGAGATCTTCACTTCACAATCTCATCTCAAATGTCAATTTTTAGGAAATCCAATTGCTTTGGATAACTTTTCGCTGCATTGGCTTAATTGAGAAACAAAAATAGAGGCGAGTCGTGAAAGGTGTGTGAGTTATCAACTGCTCACTGTCTTTAAGGGATGTTTCACTAGGATTTCAATTAAGCGGTCGTCTAAAACCGGTTCATTGCTATCTATATTCTAATATAAATTTTAAAAATTTACTATTATATAGAACTGCGAGGGAGTTATGCATTCTTCAAATGAAACTACACAACTAAACTGTATAGTTATCGATAAGTTAGTGAATAGTACTGTGAGTATAGTTTATTATGGGAAACAATTTAATAAAGAAATAGTTTGCTGTAAACATGACTAAAGAAGTTGATTCTATCAGTGTTACCGCCCTTTTATATTCTAGAAAATAAGTGCAATTTTCCATTCAAAATGCGTCACCAACAGAGAGAATTGGTGTTCAAATGGAGATGTGAACAAATTCAAACCTCCAAATTTCATTCATGCAATTGAGAGATCCTATCAGATGCACAATTTCCCTCTGCCTGCTCTTTGAAGGTAACCCAATACAAGACCCCAAATCGAGATCATCTAAACCTTCAACATTCTCTATACTCTAAATTATTAACAAAATAAACATTTTGAAGGGAAGCCAACAGACGCCTCTATATAACCATATATTTCTCGGTTTATTGATAGCATATTGATAGCTTTGGTTGTGAACCTCATTTATATAAAGCAGGAAATATGGGCTCAATTTCCACTATTGCCAATCATATGCACCAATTATATGCAATCTTTTATAATAATTATAAATTTAAAACCTTAAGAGGTTTCAAATGCAAAATATTGATTTAATTTTGATTAGAGTTAATTAAAATAATTTTATAGGAATAGGTACTGGTACTCATGTATGTCGTATAATCTTATAAAAATAGTAAAGTCTTAAGTCTTTTATTGATACTGAAGGATTGAAATCAAGTTATTGCGAAACATTACAAAAGAAAAGTATTTTTATTAATAGGATGTTTTGTTAAAGTGAATAGCTTTATAACAAGCCAACGATGACAGGCTTTGGAAGTTTTAAGTTTAGAGACAATCGTATTATTATTTGTGAGAAGCAATTTAGTGAGAAAATAGCATCAAATGAAATACTTACCAGAGAAAGCAGTAATACAATCATTGTTTTGCAGTCTATTTTTTTAAAAGTGGGGTATAATCTGATTGCAACTTCATATAGAGTATAAGTTTAATACTTCAGGGCTGTGATGCATAGAAATAAATATGGACACAAACTTTACGAAAAGTTACTCAAGTATTTGAGATAACATGAAATAAAAAGGAAGAAAGAATTTTCAAGTCTTTTATCCGAAATAAAAATCTATTGCTTTATACGATTTGATACTTTTGAACAGTTTGTTTGCTTCAATTGTATGTTTATCAATAGTAATGTGAGGACAAGAAAATAAAAATAATAATTTGAAGCGAGAAAATAAAAATAAGGGCAGATAACAATGCTGTGAATGACTATCATTCTAAGTTGTGCTTTACTTTTATAAATTTGATTCAATGTTGAGATGAGCTCAATGTAATGTGTGGCCCAATTCTCTCTTTTTCATAACTCAATATCACTATTGGCAACATTGACTTCACTCCCTTTTGAAAGTTTCCTTTTCTATCTGACTAAATGTCTCACTGATGCAGCAAATCATTTGAAGCATTAAAGGGAAGCGCAAAACTGACATATTAATGGTCTATAAATGGCATGAATAATTCGCCAGGCATTGGGCGGAGGATCCAAATGAAGGTTTAAGGCTGTAGAAGAATAGCACAGAATACTCATATAATGAAAAAGAGAAGAGAAGAATGAGTGTAGAGATGCTTATAACGATTAATGTAATAGAGTATATAAGTGAAGCTAAGAGTGAAGCTATGAGTGAAGCTATGAGTGAAGCTATGAGTGAAGCGATCGCCCTATCATACAGCATAATAAACGTTACACAGCGTGTTGCCTCATATTTGCCGAATAGTTGCCTTATAGTTGCCTTTCATTATTAGCCATTTCACTATCCTGTAAGTTGGCATTAAATGTAGTTCAGTTCGTCCTATGGAGTAAACTATCATACTATCAGATCTGGTTAACTGCGATGCTTGCAACAGTGCAGTGCATTTCTTCGCTAATCCCCGCTTTCAATGATGGACACTATGAACAGAAACTTCTCTGATTGCAAGCCATTTAACCGAATAAAAATGAAAGTTGACGAACACATCTGCGAGCAGTCGTTGATACTGCAAATGACACTAAATTAGACACGCAAGCAAAACAAGCTCCTACTCTCATACCATCTATTCTACGCTCATTTTTTGCATTTCATATTTCCCATTTGCTATAGACTTGAGCTAACTTTAAGCTAATATTATTGGCTCAACAATTCTCAATTCTATCATTTTTTGCCTTATTTTTGCATAAATTGAGTGCAAACATCCTTTTTCATTGTGAATCATTGCAGAATCATTCTATGCTTGGTATGGAAGCTAAATATTTTGATTCACATTACGTAGAGTTTTATGAATTGAAATAATTAGTAATCATTTTATACGCATTTGTAATAATAATCTCATATTCACTATTTTACATAATGAATAAAAAAGACATTAACTAAAAAAACCATTTAGTATTATAATGATCTTTAATTAATTTTTATTTTAATCATTGAAACGTTAAAAGTTCAATAAAAACCCCTCAATCACACTTCAATCTAATTAACTTATTGTTCTCAAATACATACTATTTAAATAATTATTAATATTAATTCTAATCCAATCGATAATTATTATGAAAGTAAACTTAATGATAACATTTATAATATTCAATTTGAATGAATAGATAGAAACCGCTAATTAAATATTAAAGCTATTGTGAAATCTCATTAAAATAATGAAAATTTAAACTTTAAAATCTTAATTATATTATAATTGTATAAATAAGTATTAAACAATTAAATTTGACAGTTTGTATTAAAAAAATTATAATAAAAGCAAACATCTATTATGTCACGTCAGGCTTAGATTAAATTTTTCAGTTTATACAAATTTATTGGATTTATGAAAAGTTTTAATTTTATAAAAACTAATTAAATTACTTTTGGATTTTTTAATCCACTAATAAGACGAGAATAGTCTAAACATATAAATGAAACAATATTAAGGCATATTATTG
Source organism: Nanhermannia nana (assembly GCA_033996565.1). Classification (NCBI taxonomy): domain Eukaryota; kingdom Metazoa; phylum Arthropoda; class Arachnida; order Sarcoptiformes; family Nanhermanniidae; genus Nanhermannia; species Nanhermannia nana. The sequence goes on from JAUJYT010000258.1 coordinate 10,303, forward strand.
TAATATTTTATCTATAGTTCTGAAAGTTTTTTGAAAATATTTGATAAGTTGAAAAACCTATTCAATTAATGACACCGATTGATTGAATCATATAATAAATTGATTTTTTACTTGATTTATCTATTTTATAGTGTTTTTCCATATAAGGAGTTTTGAATGGTTTTTAAATTTCACTTATATGATAGTTATATCGGAGTCAGTTATATATTTTGATAGTGTTGACGAGTGTGAGTCTAACTTGTCATGAGCTGAGCTGTCGAGCGATGCGCTTAACTGAAAGATGCATTGATATGTGTAACTCTTGTACAGCTCACAGAAGGCAAAACTTAAAGCTTTTCTTTTGTGTAATCGATTACAATGTGTTGCTTTACATTTAGGTATAACTACTTTTAAATGATATCTCTATTTTGATCGTTTAACTTATTTTTAAGTGTTAAACAAAATGGTTTGTAAGAAAAGAATCAATTAATCGTTGAATAAATTGCAACTCTTTAGTAAACAATTTTGAATAGTACTCAAACTGAAAAATATTACAAAATAAGACAAATTTAACAAACAATTAGCTGAAAGGTCTAAAATTGAATTATTCATAAATGGATGGTTTGGTTGTGACCAAGTTTTTGCGTCGCATATTAACAACAAAATTATTCTGAACTAATTGCTAATTAAATGATATATAAATAGCGTAGAACTCCCACTCAGACGGCATCATAAGTTTTTTGTATAAAGTCTACTAATAAAAGTTTTCTTGAGTTATAACATAAGTTGAGTAAAAATTTGCATCAATAGTAGTGAAAGTGATACTAAACAACAATGGGAATTACTGATAGGGGAATACAAGAAGCTCACAATCTTGTTATAATGCGATATCAAGCCATAACAGCACTACATTTGTATGGCTAATCCATTACGTTAGTGCAATCGATGCCAGTCATTAGTCAGAAGCCTAATTGGTTACATAATATTTCCTCTCTTTCAATACATGTAGAGTTAGTTCTCTCTCTCCCTCACTCGTCTCTTTATGCTATGCTCTCTCTCCTCCTCTGCACTCATTCACCTCATTCATGAAGCTCTTATCCTTCTCCTAATAGGTAAAAGTATACACTATGTGTATGACTCACAACAATGATGGTAAGTATAAAATAAAATGATCCAAAAGTGAATTTATTTCTGTATGTAAAATGACCTCTTCATGTATCTATGATATGAAGCTAAATAAGTATGTATTATGTTATTCACGGAACTCTCCGACTTGTTTGTTATTTCGCTCACAAACTGAGCTGCATTCAAATGATGGATTCGCTTATTTCATAAAATATTACGCTTCAAGTTATGGTTTTCAATGAATAAATATTAATAAAATTTCAATACAAACAAATGAATCAAAAGAGAAATGATTACAAGATTTGAATCCTCAAAAAATTGAATCAATTGTAACTATTAAGCAATTATTGTTCATTCTTTAATAGGTTCTACAAATAATATTTTTATTAAATAGTCAATAATAATAATAAATGAGTTTAACTATTAAATGAAAAACTAAATTTAGTTTAGGTGTGAACTGAATCCATGAATTGACTAAAAAGGGGCGATTGTATAGTATTGTTAGCCAGTAAGCCAGTGGTAGCCCTGATTCAGCAATTGTCATTTGGATTAAAATGAGCTCTGACAGCAATGGCAGCTTAACAAACACCAGGCAAAGGCAGAGTGAATATATAAAACCTCAATAACCTTAATGCTTGCTATCAAGTAAAGAGAAAGTCTCCTCTGCATTGAATTCTTCCTGTCGAAGCTCAATGCAAACGTTAGTATTGCAATGGGAGGGATGATCAATGAGCAAAAGAGGCAAGTTTTGCGATTAAACATAGCATGGGGTTCACGTTGGGACATACGCTTCATTATAAAGTTGGAGAAAAAGCTGATTTCAAACGAGAATCTATGTATGTCTGCATAATAAGTAGTGAGTTATGCAACAGAGCCTCATTGCGGGAGACAATGATAGACTCCAATTGCTCTAAATTAGAGTTACATTTCAAAACAATTATTAATTTACTCTTTAGTATAAACACTAAAGTAAAATAAATAAAATAAGAGTTTCGCGCAACACATTTAAGAAGATATTAAAGAAAGAGAATCTTTAATATCAAACCTAATGGATGTGTAGAAGAAAGCAGTAAAAACATCACGACTCACATCTTTTCCACTATAGCAATGATTCACATCTAAGACAGACTGAATTTCTCTCTTTTGAACAAACACACACACATACACACACACACATACACACATCTCATCCATAATGTGCTCTACAGTGCTCTACTTGTGTTAAGATGAATGATAGCAAACGAAAAGTAAAGGAAAGCAAAAGTAAAGAGCATAAGCAATGGTGAAACGCTTCCATCAAGACTAGATTCGAACAGTACCGGAACCCTAAGAGATCTCTTCGTGCAATACTAAACTACATTATTTCTCTTTCTCACTCATAGACATTTCAGACCATCAGCAAATTTCATAAAAAAACAGTTATCGCTATGGAAGGAACACAAACTTTTTTCGATTTCATGTAATTCTTTGACTAATGAACAACTGTAATGTGTCTTTAGTTTATTCATAAAAACACTACTCTATAGGGATAAATGTATTTCCAAATCAATACAATGAACCAATTGTTTGCTTGAAATGAGTGAATATTTTGAAAAAAGTAATTTATTTATTAAGTAATAAAATCATAAGTAGAATGTATAAAGTTGAGCACCTATTGGGTGATGTATAAAGCTTGCAATCTCTTTGCTTGCTTTGATCCATTTCCCATAGGAATAGCTTTCCCTCAGCTATTATGTAATGATTCTGTAGCATCATTTGTTCCTCAGTTCATATTATTTTCGCCGATAAAGATATTTGAGGCGTACGTAATATTACATTCATGTATAGTACGCTTGTTTGACTGCTGTCGACTTAATTGGATACCATTTTAACTTTGGTTTTCTCACTTCACAATCTCAACCTTTAAAGCATAGCAATAGTTGAGCATAATTTGGCTCTCAATCTAAATAAAGCATTGAGTCTTAATAAATATTAGACTCAATAATACAGTTATGAATAGCCTAAGGATTTAAACATATATTTTAGAACAATTGGTAATGACTTGGATGACCCGAACCAATAACTGGTAAATAGTGGGGTAAATAATACTATTTCAGACAATAATAGTGCTGATAATATAATGTTGTCGTAGTGTATGGCATAGTGCTGAGCGCAATGCAATATAGCATAAAGTTAAGCTTTGAATACATTGCTGACTAGCTTTTGACGTATTCGCTGATATTTCACATTTCGCATATATTCTCCCGTCTATTCTCTAGTTGATTATCTGCGGCGAAGGCACTTAACGGGAAGCTTGTTTGCACTGTGGCATAGAAAGCATAGCAAGCTATTGAGCTTAAAAGAGGGACAACTAAATAGTGTACAAGTAGTAGAGACTCATATTGAAATTGCACATATGGGCGTTATACCAAACTGTCCGCCTTTTCCTAAATTGAAGGTTCGAACCGAACACTAAGCAATATACACAGAGAAGTCCTGCTGAAGTTTTTGCTAAGGCTTCAAAACATCACATGAGAATCGCTGTGTTTTATGCTTCATTGCATACAGTCTTGTTTTTCTTGCTCAACGCTTTTAAAAAATAGTGGGCAGTATTGCAGAAATATCTCATATATATACAGCATATACAGCCAGATCTAATCATATATTGTATATATAATATTATTATATATACAGTATATATAATATGAGTTATAATACAATAGAGTAAAAGAGTATATACATAGTGGAGGCACAATGTTTTAATGGCAAACAATTGCCAGTCAGACGTAAGCCCTAAAAGTATGTACAGTGTAGTGCACGATAAAAGCTTGGAATAAGCAATCAATACAGCGAACCTTTTCACAAATGGGTAGACTATCAAAGCTATTTAATAGTTGGCATAGTTGGTAGCAAATATACGTATAGCACAGAGCACACACTCTAAGTTATATGTGCAACCCTGAAACCTATTACTGGCAGAAGGATGGGTGCATTAATGAAGTAGAATGGGATAGAATGCTACAGAATGAGAACATTGCTGTTGCAGAGCTTCCTTTTTGCAACCAAATAAATTCTCAATTTTCTTCGTGCGATGTTAAAAGGGAGGAAGGAATCACGCAAAGCAAGCTATTTCACTATTAAGTAAAGAGTGCGCTAACAATTAAATACATTACTCTACAGCATATAAAGTTTTCTTTTCACGGCTAACTCTATGTATTACTGACTAAACTAAATCATAATCACAGTTACTTTTTATTCTAAAGCTTCTCAAATACTTTAAAGTTCAATCATAAGACAGTTAATTATTATAAAAAATAAAATATACAATAATTAAAAAAATAATTTTTTTCACTTACTCTTTAGTTTTTTTGGATTTTTTGTCAATGAAATTGGCGAATGAGGTTGTGATTTGTCAATACCTGGCTCTGAATGAAATGAATAACATGTTGAAGAGTCATCTTCTTGTGGACTGTAAGACAATGACAGCGGCGGTATTAATAAAGTAGACTTATTTTGTTGATGTTGACTCTGAGGTGAGTGTGGATTCGACTTTTCATTCAATTCAGTCGACGAGTGTTTGAACGGTTTAATAGAAGAAGTTATCAAATTGGAGGAATGATTATAAGGGGAATGATTAACCGGGGAGAAGCTTCTTCGATTCTCATTGCACGATAAATTAAGCGGTTGATCGCATTGACTCACATTAATGTTATCGCATGACTTTATTTCGATGTCTAATAGCTTTTGTGTTTCGTAAACGTTTATCGATTCCTTAACCTTTAAACTTTTATTAGGATGATTATTATGGCGATGAATTTTTGAAACTCCATTCACCTGAAATGGATTTTAAAGCATTTAACTTAATCGGACTCGAGCATAGCTAACAGATTAACTGCTTTTTTACACGGAATACTCTAAATTCTTAACAGCTGTTTGTTGGGACCTAAGGATCGTTATTCTTAACTTTTTCTTTTTGTTATTAAACTTTTTATAAGTTTTATTCTTAGATTTATGAAACAAAGTATATAATCAATGTGTTATCTAATCACTTAATGCTTAAATATAAAATACTAATGATTTGATATCATATCAATTATTCTTACGATTATCGTTAACATTATATTATAGTTATTTAAGAATTAATAGCTGTTTAATAAATTACTTTTATATGGGAGTGAAAGCACTTCTGAATCTGTTATTAACCTTATAATAATTATATTATTATTCATATAAAATATATAAAGCAATTATTATACCTGTTTATGTGATTTGTCAGCTGTGTCTGGAGTGGCAGTAACTGATGACATGCCATTGCTTTTGGATGATGTTGTTGTTGTTGATGCAGATGATGATAAGCAGTTAGAACTGTTTTCTCTAATTCCAAGAATATCTTGAATAAGATACGAAGTTGGCTGCTTTGGAGGTTTTCCATAAACGTGCGGATGCCAACTGGTGCCAAATATTGAATTGTTTGATGTATAATTTGAAATAGCATTAGAATTGCTAGTATTAGTAGTACTGGTCATACAATTGGTAGCATTCTCTTCCTGTTGCTGCATATTTGATGATTATAACGATGAGAGCAAAATAGCAGAATAGCTGTACAGTCAATGTTAGAGAAGATAATAAATGATCACTTTTGGCACAATTCTACTACTTTTAACTCTGAAGCAATTATCTCTTCAGTAAAGTAGCAACAAAATAGTTCACTCTCTATCTCTGTGTTCGCTTTCACTCACTATGAACCAAAAGCACACAACATTAGCAATGAATTTCTACTATACTTTCAGCTATAGCTATAGCATTACACTAAAGCACTTAGCATTAGCACCAGATTCTGTATGTGTGTATATATGTGAGTTTATGCAGTAAATGCCAGACTATATGTGAGTCTATGTCAGAGTGTGTGTATCTCAATGAGAGAGTAAAGTTAGAGTTTGCTGCGGATAGTGATGTACTGATATTCTGGCAGTCACTGCAACTTATAACAAGTGAAGCTTTTATACTCGAGTTGGAGGCACTCACTGATGGCAACCGTTTTAGAGATGGCAGAAACCGTCGGAGTAAATCGATAAGAAAGCGGTTACACTTTAGATATGTGCTACGTTTATATCCATCTATTATAATAGCCTCAAAACGTGGCGTCAACACAATATACACTCTCTATTATAGCATCTCAGATGAAAACTTTCTGAGATGGCAGTTGTGGCTGTACATAAACGACTCTTAATTAGTGCTGTGATGTATAGTCGCCAAACCACTACTTATCTCTGTTTTTTATTAATATTAATAACTTTTTTCAGTCATTGGTTAGAAATATAGTCTTATTATCATTTTATGAAATATCTCAACAAATTGTTAATAACAAACTTATTAAAGTTGTAATAATCCTTACGACTCGATTCAGCTTTTCGTAATAGTTGTCAAACTAGAAAATCAAGATATGGAAACATCAAAACAGATCATTTCACACTTACATTACACTAAAACAATAGCATACACACTAAACAAACGTTTGAAACTATAAATAATTGTTTAGAAAATTGGGAATCAAAGATGTAAAACATAACAGTCTATGCAAATCAAATCTTGTTAGTGATTACTGATTCAAATTGTCAAATAATTACTAAATAAGTAACAGTTAACTTATAAGTTGGCAACTAATAGTCGAGAGTCAATAGGGAAGAGTCTATTTTTGATGGCAAGAGAAGAGAAACGATTAAAATAAAAGAGAAATGTGACAGCAGTGCTAAACATATTACAGCATTGCTGAGCAAAAATCTTTTTACACTTTCATATTATTCGGTCCTCACTTAAAATAAAAATTTATCGATAAATGAAAGAATACCGAAATGTTAAGTAAAAGTGCTAAACATGAAAACTTTTTAGTTTGATGTTATATCAAATAAAAGAACAACACTTCATAAAAAATATTTAAATCGCTAATTAATAGCTGAAAACCAATTTATAAACTTTTTCATATAGTTTTATGCAATTAACTCTTACTTATTTTCTAAGTATAACATTTCATATCAAATTCATAACTATAGGTAAAATCGATATTATAACTCGTTATTACCATGCGTTCTATGCGTATATACATTAGTCTTTCATTTAATAACAATATACAGCAGAGAGAGAGAGAGAGAGAGAGAGAGAGAGAGAGAGAGAGAGAGAGAGAGAGAGGTAGGGAGAGAGAGAGAGAGAGAGAGAGAGAGAGCTCAACGCTATATCTGATAAAACGGTTTTATGTGTGCCAGCGTTGCAAAAATTAAGCATTAGTTCACTTAAACATTAACTTACAATAGATGTATGGCTATAGCATAGCTCACTATAGCAGATTATAACGTAAAGCTAACTTCAATCCCAATTCATATAGTCTAGTGCTAGAGAAATAGCCAAAAAGCACTTATAAAGAGCCAACCATACAAAGTGTGCTTTAGGCACACAGACACACAAATACGAGTACTGTACAGTATATATACTGTATAAGTTATATATTGCGTTCAGAACACTAAATAGTAGACACAGTTATACTGTATGCACATTTCGCTCACTTTCTCTTACAGCGGAATCAACGCATTTGAAAGCCGCACAAAACAGTACAGAAGAGCAAAGCACAGCTGCAATAACGTAGACATTGAACGGTATAAGCACTTGGCCAGAGTTATAATGTTACAGCATTACAGCATCACTACAAGTGGAGGAGGTTTCCAATAGAGGCATATATTGGAGAATGCAATGCGAATGCAATGCGAACACATGCGAACAGGAAGACTACGATATTAAACTAAAAGACTGGGCAGACAGGCAAACAGCTACATAAACATTTTAACATAACTAAAGTATTACTAAAGCAAATGCTAACTATTAATACAATAAAAATCGAACCAAAAATGGTACTTAAAACTGTCCCAAAAGTCATTTTACACTTACCAGTGAAGCTTTGCTTTTAAAATGTTGGGCTAGTATTAGCTCAAACTGGAAGAAAACGTTTAAAAGTTTAATTGACAAATATCTGGCACTAATTCAGATGAAAGCTTTTCCACTTGTGGCGAATGATTAATCGCTTCTATGAATATCAATAGTCATATACGAGAGTTACTGTAGTACAGAGTAGCATAGTATATATATATATATTTATATATAAGATGACGATATATATAAGTTTGTCCAAAACAGCACAAAACGTGATTTCTATCCTTGAGAACTAACGCATTGAGTCTTCACAGTTAATGTCAGCTCAAATACTTTGCTAAAGCGAAAAAATTCTTTTCTCCAATACTAACGTTTATGAGAAATAAAGAGAGTAGTAGTAGTGGTACTATTCGTAGTTTTGGTATTAGAGCCAATGCAGCGTACAGTTGATGGGTTTTACAAGCCTGATATTGCCAGTCTCTTAAGTGACTCGCTTGCAAGTGGAACAGGAGCTCACTGTAAAAAAGGAGGATAATGTTTGTGAGTGGAAACGCTGTGCGCATTTCTTTATGTTCGCTTAATGTTTAAGATCTTCAATTGCTTAAGCTCAACAACGACGTGAGGCTCACTAACAAACATGTTTTAAAAAGCGAAAAGTTTACAAAATACCATTGCGTTCATATTTATATAATGCACTAAACAGAGGGGTTTTAAATGCATACTTTTTACTTCAAAGGCATTTCAGTCCCACTAAACCTGAGCACCAAATTTGAGTTTTATATTTTTGGTGATACACTACAACTAAATGCAAATAAACTGCAACAAAGAAGAAATGATTCACAAATATCTGTAATGCTTAAGGGGAAGCGATTTAGTTGATGGCTATATACTGTATTATTACTACTTGTATTTCTTTTCAGATCAATAACTACACAGAGAATCATACGGTTAGTTAATTGATTAGTTGAGAGCTGTTCTATTGTTTGCATTTGTTTGTACTTTTTTTTAAGAATGCTTTAATTCATTCAATCAAACCGTCAATAAAGTTAAAATTTGATATAAAGGAAAAGAATATTTAAATCCAATTGAGAACCAGTTGTAGAAAAGCAAAGAGATTTAGATTTTCTTTAATGGAAAGCAAGAAAGTCTTTGAACAATAACATAAGTGAGGGCTTATATGGAAAGGGGCTAACTTTAAGTTTAAGAGAGAAGAATTTCTTTCAGATTTCATTACTAAAGATTGTACAGTACTGTACATACAGTAACAGTATTTATGTTTATGAAAGATCTTCACTCCGTTTTTCTCAATCACTATTTATTTGCTAACATTTTAAAACTTTAACTATTTAAATAGTGAATTGACTCTAAAGATGTTAATTACATTTTTTGATATAAACATATAAATGTTTCTGTCGGGGCGTTTAAATTGAAATCTAATGGGAAACCCGTTCTTATGATAATGCAGAGAAGAAATAAGTGGCTAACCTTTTACCAGCCTTTGGGACAACTCCACAAACTATTTGAAACATTTAGCGCACATAAACTTTTATAAAGCTTAACTCAATTGACGGCCGAATTTCCTGAAAATGACAAACATTGGCTTAAAGATAGTCTAAGAAATGCTTTTTGACTTCAAGTTTGAGTTAAGTTATTTTGAATTCCCTTATATTCTAATGATTGAACACAACTGCTTTTCCAGCTTTCCAGAGGTCAGATTTCTTGTGGAAATACTCTGCAGACAAACAGAAGCAATCCGTCTTTCAAGACATAAACACATAAATAACTTCATTGAATACAAAATAATTAACTATAAAATATTGTACAGGTATTTATTTAATAATATAATTATAATTAAAATTAAATCAAAATGGACTTATAAACTAATTCATCCGCTTCTATCCGTATAATTGACAAATGTCTAAAGAAAATATGCTTTAATTGCTTTAAAATATGAAGTATTTTGAAATTATTTTATTAAAATAATAATTTAAATGATCTATCGATCGAAAAATCTATAAGAGATTTCATTATACAGATAGAGATATCAAATTTGATATAATGATAATTCATTTTCGATTCTACAAACAAATGTGGTTTTATACCAAAATAAGTTTGGATTACAATAAGATGAGAAATAATATGATTTGATACTGAGTTCAATACTTAGAGTACTTATTATTTAATAAATTCTTTATGAGTTTTGTCGTGTTTGCAAAAAATTATAAATATTTATTCTGACTCTTGAAACTATTGAAACTATTCCGATAAATATATTGAGGAAATCCTATTAATTTAAAAACATTAATGTTTTTCACGACACAATAAGTACTGGAAAAGTTATTATATAATGAAACTATCAATAAATAGTACGGCATAGTATATGGTATATACAGCAGCTTTAATAGTTAGTTGGATTTAAAACTAGTGCAATATAAGGAGACACAAACATTTGAATTTGTGAATTTGAAGCAGCATAGAAGCAGTTGACGTTATAGCATAATAATAATTATAAAAGTTAATGCTTTTAGTTTATAGTAATACTGTACAGAAAGGTCTATCAATATCTATTGCGTGTCTGTGTCTATGCTTTCACTGAATGCTTAAAGCATACAAAAATTATAGAACAATATACAATACAGCACAGTATACTAGAATACAACATAGTATATCATAAAAGCAGGCCGTCGTCTCCTGAATCCTAATGCATGACGAATTAAAATGCCATTCTTTCGTTAGAGGCCATATTCCACCGGCAAAAAGAGGCGATACATGTAAGCTTTTAGAGCAAACATACAGAATAATAAGTTATACTCAAATAATATCATACAATAACAATACTCAAACTCGGTTTTGCGGATCACAAGTAATCGATAACGAGACTATTTTTGATGTTATTTCATATGAAGCGAATGAATTTTGCTAAAGAAGTGATACGGGAGGTAAAAAAGTATGAGTAGAATATAGATTCACGCTTACGAGTTAGTGATAGCAACATTGGAAATCTCGCTTCTATCTACTCAACTCAGTTATACTACTGTTACAGGCATTGGCGTACTTGTGTGTGACGATCCAATATATAAGTTTTAGTATACTATTGTGTGTGCATTTAAGTGAAATAGACAGAGAAACAAAAAGTAGGATAGACTAAAAAGTGTACAGTAATATGATGAGAGGGATGAGGATTTCGACTAAAGCAAAAAGAGATAAAATTTGAGAAAATATAAAGCCTTTACTACACTTTCATTCCAAGTGATATTACTGTTAAAGCTTTGATGAAAATAAATAGTACTCTTATTTATACTCTTATAACAAAAGTATTTGTCAATTCATTCGCGAACATAAAGAATTAAAAAAGATATCAAATAATTATAAATCTATTTTAAATCTATATATTTTTGAGGTAATAGATTGAAGTTCAATACAATGATATTAAGCTATTATTAAAAGCACACTTTAGTTAAGATTAGTTTCCTTTTCAAATAGTTTATAATACATTATTATAACACTAAAAGGAATGACAACAACAGCTGACGAACAGTAAATAAAATTATTCTGACGGTAATGTTGCTCAAAGCGGTGATAGAAGTACTTAAATGGTTTCTTATGGAAAGTGAACTTTTATGAAAGAATGCACTGCTAAAAGATTATAATTTTGAGTGCAGTCCATCATGCGCTCAAGATTGTTAGAAATAGCCTAAACACTAATACATTATTTTCAAGAGTTTCACGCCTAAGATCATAAGCAAATAATAACAGAATATATCGTTTATAGTTTGTTAATAAGTCTCGTCATATAATGAGTTTGTCATTTATTAACTTTTATAATGAAATCATCTTCATTTAAATGATCGTCAATTGGATCTCATAAAAAGATTATTCATTACCAGGAATGGGATATTTCGGGTCTACCCGAATTTGCCCGAATTTGCCCGAATTTACCCGAATCTGACTTATTGACCCTAATTTACCATAATTGAACAAAAATCTCTAAAATTTACCCTAAATTGTAATTATAACCACATTATTCTACAAATTAAACATTACTGAGTTTTTACATGTTTTTATTACTGTGTTTGTAAGTAAAAAACTGACGGAAATACGCTTGACTTTAAACTTAAAACAAGATTCGCCCTATTAGTTATCTGTGGATGTTGAGCTCTTTTCCTCAATAACAAATAAGGTGGCCCTTTCATTTTTTGAAAAATATTGAAAATTCAAAAAAATCTACTTTGGTCCCCCCTTTAGTTTTTCATAAGACACGGATTTCCTTTCGTATTTGAGCTGACCTAACCTGGCAATCGTAAGTCTTCTTTCAGATAAGCCTCATATGAAAGTAAAAAATTAAAAAATATTCTAAAATTCGCTTTAATTATGATGGTTTTAATTAAATATTTAAATTTTTTGAATAAAACTAAATTTTTAAACTCAAATGCATGTAATTTAACTGATATTTTTTAAAAACTTCACCTGAATGCTGGCCCGAATTAGCCCTCATTTTGGCCCGAATTGGGAAAATTTTGACCCGAAATATCTCATTTCTGTTCATGTTGAAAGCAAAAATATGCATATTTTTATTATTAATTTAATTGACATATCATCAAATATTAAATAATTTTAATAAATTTATTTCTTTA
>JAUJYT010000259.1:0-22928 GCA_033996565.1 Nanhermannia nana
ATTTGTATTCTTCGTAAATGAACGGCTTCTCTGCCTTTTTCCAAAATTTTTAATGTTAAACATGAGCTAAAATTGAAATTTAGGAATAATTTATAAATAAAATATCTGTCATTAATACTCATAAATGATGATTAATTTAAGAAAGCTGTATAACTGAGGAATGAATTTTTGTCAGGTATTCATTTTGAGGCTATGCAAAAGTAGAGTACAAAAAAATGAATTGATGTGAACTCAAGAAAATAGCATAATATGTTAGATATTGTTTTCTATGCACTTTTTCTGCACATTTATATATATATAACACACGTATCTGTATCTATATATCCTATACTAGTATTAACAGGTCTACGCCCATAGTATGCATGAAAGATATGCATCGAAACACTCGAATGCCTTTCCAGTGAATTTGATCGATATTTGAAGTCTCTTCAGTATACACTCTCTTCATTGAAATGCTCACCAGAATGAGAGAGTGAGAGAGAGAGAGAGAGAGAGAGAGAGAGAGAGAGAGAGAGAGAGAGAGAGAGAATGTAAAAAAGTGCAACTTATATATTATGGAAAGACAGATGAAATTAATATTAAGAACAATCAGTTCTATGGTTAAGAATTGTGATCCGATAGAGAATTAAAACGATTATTTGCAGACATTAACAAAAGATATTTGCATTAAGAAGAATTGAATTGTTTGCGACGCACTCACAATATCTTTAGAAGACTTTCTAATCAAATCCAAGTTTGAGCCAAAGAAAATCTACTGTAAGCCAAACGCTCTTAAATGTATGATTTGTGGATTAATTAACATTAGTTCTAACATATAATCGAGTATTCAGAGAAATTCTATTTCTAGACATATCTACAAAAGCTTTTCATTCAATTTGTATAAGTTTTATAAAATTGATTGAAAAAAGTTTCATTTAGGTAGAGGTGGAGTATATTTCTTTATAGTGATAGCAATGATCACAATAAGCTCACTGTTAGCTGAGCTTCAATTGAAATTCAAAGCTCAAGCAATTTGTTTTAAGCGCAGCTCAAGTTTTAGAAAAATGGCGGTGCACTGGAACTGCACTGGAAGAACACATTTTTTAAACTGATTGCGAACACTATTTATTTATGACTAAAATGGAAAACTTATGTGACATAAAAATAAGTAAAAAGTAATGTTAGAGTCCATACCTTTCGACAATATTCTAATATCTCGAGTTTGTCTTTAGTGCAAACAGCTTTAGGATCGGGATCTGATATCCATCTCTTATTTTCATCGAGATATTGATTGTGGTATTTTCCGTGCTGTCCGCATAAGATGGCAACCATTGGCTGAAAATGACTCAGTCCAGTGTCAATGTTAGCCGCGAGTGCCTGAATACACAAATTTAATAGTCTTATAAATATTCTCATTCACAAAGAGTTATATTTTTTTAAATCAATCATTAGTAGTAAAATTTGATGAAATTTGACGCTATAAAGCCCTGAAATAGTTAATTAACAAAATGTAAATAAAATAATTGTAATTTCTCTTAAGTAATAATTCATTTTAAGCAATGACTTAAAGCTATACCGCTTTCGGCAATGAGAATATAATTAAGTTTAAAACTCAAAAATCAATGAAATAGAGAGCAAAGCAATTGAAAGAAACACGAGTTTGAGTTGATTTATCATTTAATGTGTCCAAACTGCACATCAATCTAATTAATTGTTAGCCTAAACAACATATAGTTTTAACCAATTCTACGCCAAAAGACAAGATTTGAAGCAATTTTCAAACAAAGCCAACAGAATGAATGAATATCACAAAATCGATTGTATATATATTTTACTCGAGCAGTTCGATCGCTATAGAAGTAAAGAGTATATGTCAGTCAATGTTTAATTCTTTTCTGTAATATACGAGAAAAAAATCCAATTAAGAGAGATGTAGACGAGAGAAGGCCATCACAATTACTTTTGCTACCGGTTGCCTCAATTGCATACTTACAGAATACAGTTATTTACACACCACATCACTTCTAAGATCAATCGTTTATAAACATTGATCTTATATTTTGTTTTCATATTCCCTTTCAAGTGTACGAAACATGAGTTAAGATAAAGTCTAATATTTAGTTTAATTTTAAACTTTCAAATCTTCAAAATGAAAAATCTGTGATATTGTAACATAAATTCTATTCTCCAAAAGTTTATCTTAAAGTATAAAACTATATATCTATACTAATATCTATAGCTGTGTGATATCTTATACAGCTATAAAAATAAATGTTAGACTTTCGGTAGTGTTAGACCAAAAAACATTTTCCAAATTAAGGTAATAAAAAAAGATTTAATGCTTATATCTTTCAAAAAAGTTTTTTTGGGTTACAATAAGATTGAACTAGAGGCACGGAATAGGCCTCCATTAAGACTGTTGCAAATTATTTAAAGATTATGAAACTATAACTTAATTATAATGACTGTGTCAGGTACAGTAACTCTTCACTCAGGATCTCTGATTTTCTGTAAAGAAATAATAGTTTTCAACTATTTTCCTTCAAATGATCGCCTGTACAGTAGTTAAATACTTTTCATCTGCTTTTCATATTCATGTATTAATTTTCATCAGATATTAATTGAGAAATTAATCAAAATTAATAGTAAAAAGAAATACTCGCATGAAAAGTACAGTAAAAAATATGAACACATTTAAGTAATGAATTTTTACTTTTTTTTAAACATCTAATCATGTTTTAGGAAAGTTGTGATTCTGAGATATAGCTATCACGAGCAGATTTATGTCTAATCTCAGCTTAAAAGCAAAAGCTAAAGAGCAGCCTTTGCGCCGATATTTGGATCTTAACGCTTAAATCCAAAAACTGCAGTATTTTCGTTACAGATATAATAACTTGACATAAAATAAATTACCGGTAAGTTTTGAGGCGAATTAATCATTTTTGCGTTTTTCTTGTTTTATATATATTTTATAACTTAAATAGAAATTCCTTATATCTGAGTCAAAATTGAATAAAATATAATCAGAAGCAAAACTGGAAACTTTCAAAAAATTACATCAAATAATTGATGCATAGTTTGAGTAAAATTTAAAAGAAAACAGACTATAGCGATAAAGTTGTCAAATTTGGTTTTCAGTATTTATTTAGCAAATAAGTCTTCTATAAATTCAAGAGATTATTGTGTCAAAGATTGCTCTCTTTGAAAGTTTATGTCCAAAATATTTACTCATATTTGTCAAACATTTGCAATAATAACTGATTAATTGAACTCAATGTTCTTAACTGTAGAGGATTTGTATTGTATATCGCTGTAAAATCAATTATTGAAACTTTCTATATTCACGTCTCTATATTATGAGATGCAATCATTTCTGAAATATTGAATAACTACTGTATTTGATAACAGTCTGATATTTTGCGTACAGAATATTTATTTGTGTGCAAATATATTCCTTTGCAAAGTTTGCATTTTGATAAAATTGATTCGAAGCTAAATATTTACACAAAAATGAAAAAGTTTTCACTCTGTGTTTTACTCAAACGAATGCTATTCCAAAACATAATTAAATAATAACTAAAACCAAACTTTAATGAGTTTAACATAAAACTATTTTTTAGTAATAAGAGCTCAACGGCAAAGAAACCATTTAATATAAATATTTAAACACTTTAAACACTTAACAAATCTGAAAAATATCAATATATGAATTATTTAGTAAAAAGATATTTAAAATAGTAGCGGAAAAAGTAATAAAATAAGAGTGATTTTCAAGGGGTGAGAGTGGCGCGACTCGCTATGGCTTCGTTCTCGGATCGAAGGGTGCGAGTTCGAACCCAGGCGGGTGCCATTTCTTCTGCTATATTTGGCCATATATTCAGTGTTTATTAAACATCCCTATGGGCCGACGCGTTTGCCCACAGCCGACACAGGTTCCACCTGTAAAAATCTCACTGGTTTAACATGAGCTTCGGTGAGATCTCTCATTAGGAAGTTGGCTGAAGAAAACGTAAAACAAACGAAAACGTTTTTTAAACGTGATTTTCAATAATTTTCAGTATCGATAGTAATAAGTTTAAGCGCAAGGAGTTTAACGGCTATTTTGCGACATCGCTTCCATTAAAACAAACGACTAATGAATTTACTTTAATTTATAAAATGAGACAAACATTCATTAATTTAAACCCTATTTTTGCAAATCATCGTTTTGATCGTTAGAAAATTGCAAAAATTCAATTATAACACATACTTAGTTGTAAGTATTTGCAAAAATAGGGAATATTTAGAGCAGATTTAGAGGACTGCACATAAATATTCTATCACTTCACTCTAAATTAATAGTATTTCTTGTCTTATATGGCTTTATACATAATACTGTATATATAGTAGAAGTTCTCTTCAAAGCGAAAGGAAATGAAAGTCTCAGCAAATTTAAAACTAAGAGAAATTAAAAACAAACCTATCGATTGTATCACTTCTTTCTAATAATGCTTAATGTTCTTTATAACTCTTCAAATACTAATTGAATATTTAAATTATTCTCAATTACTTCAAGATTTAATGTTTAAATAATATGTTAAAAAATAAAATAAACTATTGCTGATCAATAAACAGAGGATTTATAATTTATATTGAAAAGTCTAACAAAATCAATGGATTGTAGAGTATTGTGGTCTGAATATAATAACAAATAAATAATATATGTCGCATATCAAATTTACGACTCTATCAGACACAACCAGTTTTCAAATTCTCATATTTTGGTTCCAAAATCACTCACTTTTAGCATAAATTAATGAATAAACAAAATGGTATTTAATGAACAATAAAATGGCAAATTATCAAATGTTGAGCTAAACCTCGAACCTTAAAAGCTTATATTATGTGCTCTCTAGAGTACAAAATGTACTTTCATTAGGATCTGATGGGAGTCGAAACACAAGTTAGTGAAATCGGATTCTAATTGAAGTCATTAAATTGTGAATTAGATGAAAGACTATTTCAATTATTGAATTTTAATTAGATTCAAACAACTTCTCCGAAAATATATTAATAAAAAATAATTAAAACTTCATTTCAAAACAATATAATTAAAAGTATTGGAAATGAAATATTTAACGGAAATTTTGTAATTCAATAGCTTAGTAATAAAATACAATTTCGATTATTTTGTTCAATTCAATCAAATCAAATGAATTGAATCTAAAACTCTAAAATCGCACACATTATGTATATTACTTTTGACACAAAATCTTTGGACATAATATTTATTTCAATTTAAAAAGAGCTGAACTCAGGTTTAGTTGAAACGTAAAAACGATTTAAAGCTGATATTTAAATGATTAATTAAATAAGTCTTATATATATTTAATCTATATTTTGAATAAACTCGTGCCAGTGCTCTGCTAGTGCTGAGCCATCAATCTTTATTCATATCTCATACTTGACAGCATATTCGATCCAACTTAGGAAATAAGTTTTCTACAGTGCAAAGTATAGGTCAATGAAAATCTTGGTCTCTATATATACATACAGTAGAACTAAACTTAACTCTAACTTATTTTCAATGAGTAATCAATATTTCACTATAATATGTTAGTCTAATACCAATAGAACTCGTACTACACTCACTCATCAGACCCAAAACCGAATTCAATGATTTTTTGAGACATACGAAGTATTACAACAATATATTAAATAACATTATAGTATAACATTTTAAAGCCTTTACTTTGTATTATTAGCTCAAGTAATGTATTGCATTGTATTGTCTAATATGACGATTACTTAAGAAATAAAATATTTATTTAGAATTCAATTATTTTGAAAAATCAAAATTTGAATGTTTTGTTTTCAACAATCTTTTTCAGTCAATTTTGTGTTAAATTTGAAAGCATTTGCATTAAAATTCTATTAGATTAGTATTCGTAGAAAAAATGAACAAATATTTAATTGAATGAGTAAGTTATGTATCCATACGTTACGGTTCAATGAAATTACAGTATATTGTTGTATGACTTAAACAATGTTTTATCTATAAATTTAAAATATAGTGAAATAAATTATAAGAAAAGATAAAAATGGATTTCATATAAACCGTACTGCACTTAATGCTCTTGTATTGGGATTGAATTTATTGGGTATGCTTTATATTCTTCATGAATAAATTCAATATTCTTTGTAAAAACTCTCAAACTTTATATTTGAGTCACTCTACGCCGAGATAAGAGAATTCATTTCTAAAATTGACTCCAATGATGAATTTTCGTCAAATTCTATTTTTCAGACTATTCAACGATAAAGTATTACGAGATTTACATAAAGAGAGGCGTTGGCGCTCTTCTCTATTTTGATTATTACAGGAGTAGAAATACAAAAAAGTGATTTCATAAAAATGATTAACAAAATTTGAACTTTATGTAGTGATCCGCAAGGGAGTGGGTATAGGGTGCCAAAAACGTGCACCCCCTCTAGCAAATGAAAAAGTTATTATGGGCTTCTATGAGAGCACCACAGCGCCACCTAGGGATCAAAGGCAGAAATTTTGGAAATAGTCCCCCGGTAATCGTTACCTTATGGATCACTCATTTTATAAAAATATGTTTTCCAGAGTTTAACAGATACTAACATTTAGAAACATTTTCAAAAAGTTAAAAATTAGAATTTTATTTATATTTAAAACTCGTTCTTTATTTGAATTGAATAGAGCAGAGTTGACATTTCGACCACAAATCTCATTCCGTACAATCTTAAGACATTAAATAACTGCTTCACTTTCAGGTTTAGTTCACGAGAAATGTAATTCATTTTCAAATTAATAATGGATTTCAATGAAAAGATTTGAATCAGAAACCGATTTCATATATAAAACTTTAATATGAAATATAAAAATTTGTTTTCGTTTGGAATGAGACATTTCAATTGCCTTTACAAACATTATTTGTTTGAGTCACTATTTTTGTGAAAGTACTGTCTATTCATAAAAATCAAATGCAAGTGAAAAGAGAAAAAGAATAATACATAACTGCAAAATAAATAAAATGAATTTTTAAAATTGAAAATTGAATTATAATATATAAATATTTTCATTTCAAATATTTTCCACTTCTTTACATTTGTAGTCAAATAATTTTGATAATTATTTAAAATGAAGTCCTTCTGTAATTAATTGGTGTTAAAGGAGAGAAAAGTAAAAAATTCAAAACATATGAATATTAAAATGCTATCATTAAAAAGTACTGTAATTAATATCTTAATCATACACTAGATTTCAATTCAAAAATAGTTAATATTTCTAATTAAAGTATACTTTCGTTTCATAATTCAATTTGTTGGTTATTTATCAATGCATTGATTAGATATTTAAATAAATAAAAAAAATAGGTTTAAAAAAAATTTTTAATCTGAAAACTGAGTTTTGTTCACTAATAAAAATCATATAATGTTAGAACTAATGTCAAAATTTAGATAACAAAAGTAGAAATAATGGGACTGAATCATGCCATCCAACAGCCATCCAATACATCCAATTTTAGCGATCACGTAAGCAATATTACCTTCACGTATAGGAAATCAATCATTCTTTCATTTTTATCTCTCATATAAGGAGAACAAACAGAAAAAAGTTGTTTTTTATACTATTCTGTTCATATCATCATAAGCTGTAATAATATCTCTTAAGCTGTTATTCCAAATGATAAGTTGACTAAAAGTTGGTCAAAACTAAACTATGACTTAACTCTTTGTCATATAGTCGGTGAAAACGATAAAATTAATAAACACCTTAAGACCAAATTTGCTTAATTTAGTTTAATGTCTCACATAATTTAAAAATGAGATAAGATAAACGAAAATATTCAAAAATGCAGAAAACGCTTTCAAGTAATAAACGAATACACAGTGGAGTAATAAATGTGTTGCTTTGCTTGCATGCAAAGCGTTGATAAACAAATAAAAAAATAATCGCGAATCGAGTATAAGAATATTTCTTTGCATGTTTGGCACATTTTGCTCATACAGTACCAAAGTTTTCACATAATCTTCAAATCCAATTTATTTTGCCTCATAAGTAGAGAAAATTTTTCAATATATTATAAATAATGAAAGTCAAATCAAAATTGAAGCTCTTGAAAATGGCTTACATTATAGTAATTGAATACAGTATTATATAATTTTAATGTTTTAACATTGTATTTATCATTATATTATAATTTAAAGTGTAATCATTTTACAAAACACAAAATCAATAATTTTTTTCTTATTCAAAGATCAAAAAAATTTAATTTAATTTTAATCACAATAAGGCGCTCAAGAATTCTGTTTTGTATTTCATTAAAGAAATGCAAATGACTTAGTATTTGGTTTAAATTTCATGCTTTTTAGAAAATTAGATTCAAAACATGAATATATAAATTAATATCATATGATTTATACATAAATTTTATGTTCTTTCAAATTATAATAATTAAGATAAAGTAAAAACAAAATGAAAATAAAAACTGTATTGAGCTTAGTTTCAAATGAAATAATCACTCAATTGTTTATTAACTCTTAGGATTAAGAGATTAATAGAATGCGACTAAAAATAAATATGTTTTATCGCTATTATGTTTAGAGATATACTGTATTCTATATAAATGAAGGTAAGAATTGATTGAAATGGTTGGCTCTCATGCAAAGTTGGAATCGATAATAATGGCAACAATTATCTGCAAAAATGAGTTCCAAAAAATGTGTAATAAATGAATAGAGAAAATGTTTAAATTAGTTTTTTGTTCAGGTCTCTCATTGAATAGAAGCTCAGATTGAGAGCTGACGGAATGGTACAAACGAAATGAGAAGAAAAGCCAACTTTTATTGATCTAATCTTTAGTTTCCTCGAGAGAGTTGAATTATTTTCAACAATCAAGAAAAAGCAAAAACTGTGTCCTCATATAAATGCGCCTCTTTTTTCATGATTCCTCTTCTAATAAAGAGCTATTTGAACATTGTATTCAATTTTCTCTATTATACTCTAATGTAAACTTAAACAATTCATTATTAGAGCGTTATTAAGCATAACCAATAACCAAAACAAAGTGATGAAAGGCTCTAATAATGAGATTGAACTAAAGTGATTGAAATGTTAGTGAAGGCATAAATAAAGTTTCCGGAAGATGCGAAACGAATAGAGAAACCATAGAAAAAGTCAACCAAAGAAGAAGAGGAAAGTTTCTACTCATTGATCAGTGATAAGTAAATCTTTGAAAGGCAGGCACTTAACAGAAATGAGACATTTTTTAGTTTCTTAAAAATTGAGCCAAAAAGTCAATAATGTATAACAGTTACACACCTTATCTATTATAATGGAGATTACTTTCATACGAGTTTTATACCATTTCTATGACATATAGTATTATTTATATGTTATATGAGTTTATGTTTGTCGTGAAAAGAAATGCTGACATTTCTTTTTTAAATACTATTATATAAGATTAATTTGATATAACTTATGATAAAAAAATTTCCTTTAGTTAGAAGAAAATTGTTCGCTAGAAATGAGTCGAAGCGAAGCAACACTGAAGCACAATATAGTTCTATTGAATGGAAATTCTAATCCGTCTTATATTTGAGAAACTGCTTACTTGAGTCACTCTCTGAATTAAATTGTGAGAAAAGGTATAAATTGTGAATTATACAGATTTAGCTTTCGATTTATTGGAAGATATGCTGTATAGCGCACAGTGTATAACAGTTAGTATTCAATCGAAATTTAGTGCTTTTTCATTTTAAAAAATGGTTTAAAGAAGATTTCTCGTCTATTGTGAGCCCCATCAGCCCCACATATGATATAAGCTTCTTGTTTGGTAAATGACATTATGGACATATTATGAGCCAAGAAAATAAATATCAAACAGAGACAAAAGCCTATTGTATTCCAAAACTGTATCTCTGCTACAATGGCTTTGATAGGATGATAATAATAATAAGTTTAGGCGAAGATTCTTCACTACCGTATACTGCAGTATATTTGTGTAATTTTATCACAAATAGAATGAGAATAAAGTACTCACAATATAAGTTACTATCAAATAATAAACTTATAGTGGTTTTCAAATCTTTCGGGTCTAATGAAAACTTCTTTTTTTGGTTTATAACAAAATATAAATTCTTTCTTTTTATGAATAAAAATGAAAGAAACGAAATCTAATTATTCGCATGAATTTTCTTAAGTTTAAATGAATATTTAGTTGTAAATTAAAATATAAAGCACTTCAATTTAAATGTAATCAAAATAATATGAATTCATTAAATCCTAAAATTTTGTTAGTTTTAGAAAATTGATGAGAGTATGAGTGCTTTTGAATTGAGTCAAAAATAAGGGAAAATAATTTAAAACTCCGAAAACTCGAAACAGTAAACCAGTTTAGTGTTTACAAAAGGAAAAATATAATTTATAAGTAATATAATATTCTGGAATCGTTACAAGTATAGAGAGATAACATTAATGGCATTTATCAAATATACTCGAAAAGCGACATAATTTATGAGCTCGAATAGGTTCACACAATCGCATATTTACAATGGTTTGTGTGGCATCAGAATATTCCAAACGTTCCAAACGTTCCAACTCATCAATAGTAAGGTTTGCTCAATATTTCATTAGAACAGGTAAAGCAATATTTGGTTTAGTAGAGACGCAATGAATTACTAAATGTTGTATTGCATACTATTATAATAAATTATAAGCTAATTAAAGT
This sequence comes from Nanhermannia nana, assembly GCA_033996565.1. Taxonomy (NCBI): domain Eukaryota; kingdom Metazoa; phylum Arthropoda; class Arachnida; order Sarcoptiformes; family Nanhermanniidae; genus Nanhermannia; species Nanhermannia nana. Next base: position 10,719 of record JAUJYT010000259.1, read on the forward strand.
TAGTATTACATGACTTGAATTTGTTGGTGAACCGCATTATAAGTTGCATTAATTAAAAAATTTCAATTCAATCTGGAAATTGTTTGAGAGCACGTATTCTATACTTATTTATCTTTTAATCTAAAATACGCGCAGTTTTAGGTCTCAATTGAAAAGCAAATAAAACATAACTCATCTGAATGCAAAGTTTTAAAGATAAAATACATCACTTGTGGTCCACAATATACAGTAGTACTGGTAGTAGTTTTAAAAGTCATTAACTGTATAACTATTCAAATCAATCACAATATTTTCACAACTTTTTAGCTAAATTTCGAATTAATTTCCTAAACTCTTTTTGGATCTATACTCGCATTCAATTTTAGAATTTGAGAAATTTTAAAATCATCTTTGAAGAGAAGCACTTAAACAAATTGTTATTATGATTATCAATATTAAAAGCATTTTTGACTCAATGAACTAAATTTAATGTACGAAAAATATCAAATATATTGGCCCACAATTTTCAGATTTATATAATAAAACATCTCATAAATAAATATTTTCATAGAATCACATTTTTAAGAGGCGCTAACAATTGATGAGAATTTTATTCTGTAAATAGAGTTCTTCTTTATCAACGTTTGACTCAATAAAAATAAAATTCTGAATAATAACAAGACTAGAGGCAGAAGACTATAAAGAATTGGTTCATCAAAATGGAAAAGTGAATCAGACAAATAAATGCATAGAATATTCTTTAAAAAACAATTTTTAACATAAAAGTATTGTTAAACCTTAAACAGGAAGAAAAATGTGAGAAATAGACCCAAAATATAATCTACGGCTATAAAGATCGAGTCATTAAAAGAATTTAACATAAAGAATAAGCTAATGGTGGACTATATGGCCAGAAGTGAAGCTTTCATTTCTTACAAACTTTTTTAATAAAATTTATCAAAAGTTATTCAAAAACTTCAGGAAAAAATTAAAAACAAAAAATATTTGTTTTTTTTGAATTTATATGAAAATATGTGAGTCATATGAAATGAGACTTTTGGTGACCAAAGCTTAAGAGTGAGCAAACACTGAACAATAAATATATGATTTTATGAGAAAAAGAAATCGATTCAAGAGATGAGTCATTCTTCTTGAGCACAACACTTCTGCCGAATAACAGTTTGTGATATCGATAAACATTACATTAATAGTAATTCAGCGAAAGTGTCTCGTCTTCTATATAATGTCAGCTCAAGAATCGTTTCTCACCTTTTAATCGTTATGAAAAAGTTGATTACAATTTAACATAAAATTAATTATTTATTAAGATATGAATATTAAAGTTTATTTAATTGGTTTAAATTTATATTAGTCTCAGTTGAAATAATTTAATGAGTTCAAAAAACTAATATAATGTATTTGAGTAATAAAATAAAATCGATTTTGTAATCATTAGAGTATTGCTTTTAGTTTAATATAAGACTAAACGTAAGACCAATTCAATGATAACGAGAATCCAATCAACAACAAAAATGGAACAAAATTGAAATACAATTCAATTGAATGGTGTCTCACATAACAACTATTGAAAGTATTGTGCAATTTATGGCAAATTAAGTCATAAAAAGTGATATTATTTTATGCCAACAAACAGTGGCATTCAATGCACGAAACATACAATCAATTTATGTTTAGTTTCAAGAATAAGAATTGAGTGAATCCAAAACTGAATCCAAAACAAACTTATTTTTGAAATACTGTAATAAAACCAAAAAAAAGTATTACATGAAAGTCTCTTTTCACTAATTTTAAATCAATAAATGGTCTGACAAATGAGTTTAGTTGACTCGGACACAGATTTCTCAAATATGAGACACTATTATGAATGTATAGCCCACTGATGTACGTCAGTCCCTCATCACAGTCATTAGTTTACGGTATAAAAAAAATTTCCAAAAATCAATTAGACTCTAGAGCCATTATATTTGAATAAAAACTACAATCTTTTTACCCAATTAAGTAAATTGAGGTAAGTTTCATGCAATACAATGGTATTGTTAAAGAGATATCTCAAATATTAACATAATTTGAACCAAACTTTTGGAATTAAAATTGAAATCAATTGAATCCCAAATCTGTGACCGAAACCCAACTCAGACCCTATCAAAGCATTTATTTGTTTATTAATTGAATCCTAAAAACTGTAATTAGAAAAAAATGAAAAATAATAATTGAATAGTTTTATACAATTGTTTGGACACATGTTTTAGTAGTGGTGAAGATAAGAATAATCAAATGTTTGTATTAATATGTAATCTAATGACAAACACAGATAACTATTTAAATAAAGTACTTATCACTAGAAATACAAATAATAATTAATAATAGTATTGAATAACTATTAATAAACTTATATAAGAAATTAAAATATGAAATAACTATAGAGACAAATAAGAAATAAGACATAAGACATAAGACTTAAGACCCTCACCTCTACGTAGGCCTCGACATGAGATGACTCAAAAACGACAATTAACGCAATTATTAAACAATTGAAAAACGGCCACATCTTTAATGGTTTATATGTTTTTATTTATTAATAACAATCAAATATTTAATAAGCAATAAAGTGATAAACAGCCAAAAAATGGCTGTTTTCTGGTCTTAAAACACCCACACTTTGACTGATATTGAACGCAAAGTATAATATTATGTGAACTCAGAAATGGTAGAAATCATAGAAATGGTGCAGTTCTGCAGTCGAGCAGTGCAGAGAAGGCCAACGCAGAGACAAACAGAGAGCTAAGCATCCAATCGCTCGACAGCACAACAGATATGGTCTCCAATTGCCAGAAGGCATACCTCAAATGCCATAATTGGCTTACGATAAGGCGCCGTCTTTTACATCACATTTTCATTACTCTTCCCATAATTCAGTTTTCATTGAAATAACTTTTTGTGTAATCAAAAAATAAATCTATTGATAAACTATTCTATAACTCGCTCCATATCTTATTCTTCTCGAAACATATCAATTCAGTTATAAAAATTTTTATTACATTTAAACACATATTTAAATCAAATTTAAAGGTGTTATTCAAAAGCTAAGCATATAATGAATTCAATGAAATACAATTACTTATAAAATTCATGTTCAGACTCATCTTTCTTAATATTATTTTTATACCCCTTTTCAAAATCTTTGGGGAGAACCACATAACGGTTCTCTCTGACCGCATGCATACCCGCTTCTTGACAAATGGCATTGATATCAGCGCCTGATATGCGGTCAGGTCGGGCCACATAGTCTTCGAGGTCCACCTCATCGCTTAAATTCATTTTTATGGTAATTGTGGAAAAGATGAGTCGCTTTTGTCGCCTATCAGGTAACGGAAACTCTATCTTTCGATCCAATCTTCCGGGCCTTAAGAGCGCTGGATCTAAAGTGTCAGCTCTATTGGTGGCCATAATCACCTTCACATTTGTGGTCTGATCAAAGCCATCCATTTGATTGAGTAGTTCTAAAAGAATTCGTTGCACTTCTCTGTCAGCACCAGTTTGTGCGTCAAAGCGTTTGGTAGCGATCGCATCGATTTCGTCAATGAATATAATCGCCGGTGCGTTCTCTCGGGCCAAACGAAACACGTCTCTCACCATACGCGGGCCTTCACCTAAATATTTTTGGACGAACTCAGAGCCGACCACACGAATGAATGAAGCGGTCGTGTGATGGGCCACAGCCTTAGCCAACAGTGTTTTCCCACAGCCGGGCGGGCCATACATGAGTACACCGCGCGGCGGATCGATTCCTATCTGTTTGTAGAGTTCGAAGTGAGTTAACGGCAGTTCAACCGCTTCTCTAATCTCCTGCTTCTGTATATCGAGACCACCGATGTCTGCATACGTCACGTCTGGCTTCTCGTCGGGTCTCAACATAGCTATACTGCTGTCCGCCTCGGGCGGCAACACATCCACCAAAGCATTGCTGTGTTTGTGCAGAGCCACGGAAGAGCTCGGTTTCAACAGTTCTCTGTCTATTGTACTCAATATCCTTACGTAATAATTAGAACCAGTGGTCGAACCAACGATCCCAGTGTTGGCGTCGACCGCCTCCAGAAACTGCCCGATCACTAGTGGGACGCTTTGGATGCGTTTCACCTCTTCCTGCGCGTGAAGGTATTCCTTCTTCAGATTCTTTTGTTCGTCTTTTATGTACTCTTCTTGCACTTCAAGAAACTCTAATTGTCGCTGAAGTTTCTTGTATTTGGCGTACAAGTCGTCCAAATCAGAGTCCATCTCATGTGTCGGCGTCGAAGAGGTCGTCATCGGTTTGGGCTCGGGATCGGCGCCGAATGATTCCTCCTTTCAGTCAATTAATTCATTTTTTAATATTTTGTTTAACAATAAAATTATTATTTTTATATTTATTACTAATTATTTCAAACCTTTTCGGGTAATATTATTCCGATTTCTTCCATATCTTTATTTCTAATTAAATAATAATTAGTTATAATTTATTAAAATTAAAGAAATTTTGATATTATTTAATAATTATAATAATAATAAATAATAAATATGAGAATTGGATATAAAATAGTAATAATGTTATAATAATTCAAAATATTGTCTAAAATGCAATGAATTTGCGTTTTTATTAACAAAACTGCAATCACTAGATGTCAGACAAACAGACATTTCTATAAACTGCTAACAAATTATAGTCAAATATAAATCACTTTCAATAGCATTCAAATTAAAAACAATTTGTGGTAAATATTAAATGAATTGAAAATAACTGTTACTTCAAGTTATATTATTTTAATAAATGAGACATAAGAGTGATGTCAATGAATCAGATCGTAGTATTGGGCGGAGGAATAAGTGGTCTGTCGTGTGCTTACTATTTACAAAAGTTTTGCTCACATTTGAGTTCAATTCCGAAGATAACAGTCATAGAGAGTGCGTCTCATTTGGGCGGTTGGCTCAGGACTGTCACTCACGAGGATGGGGTCAGCTATGAATTGGGTCCAAGAAGTCTCAGATCACAGACCAGTTCAGGATTGAATGCATTAGAGCTGGTATTATGTCATATGATATACTAAGTTATCAATGATTTAATTGAATTGAATTGAATCGTTGCCTCAAAAGGTGGATCAAATAGGTTTAGCCCATGAAGTGATTGGCGTCGCGTCCACTTCCGCGGCGGGCACTAAACGTCTTATTTTAGTGAATGGTAAACTGCATGAACTGCCAGCAAAAGCATTAGACTTCATCCGATTGCGACCGCCATTCACTCAACGGCTGTACAAATATTTGATGAAAGACTTGCGGACACCGAAAATAGATTTGAGTCAATGGGGAGGAGATATCAGTATTAATGACTTTGCTAATTATCGATTTGGTCCAGAAATTGCTGATTATTTTTTCGATCCTTTTTGTCGTGGAATAACTGCCGGTGACTCCAAAAAGTTAAGTCTGGCCTCAGTTTTCCCACAAATGTTTAAATCAGAGCAAAAAACTGGTTCTATTATAATGGGAATGTTTGCAAACACTCAGGAAAATACAGTTAGCGAAAGCCTTAGCAGTGATCTTGTGTTATGGGCCAAAAAGCACAAGTGGTCTGTCTATTCGTTTAAAGGTGGAATTCAAGAACTTCCCAATAGATTGTGTCAATATATGCTTCAATTGGATGGAAGTCCGGTTCAAATCTATAACGAGTCAACTGTTAACAAACTTGAATTCAATGAGACCACAAATACCGCTTTAATTAATATATCGACTAAAGAAGAAAATGATATTATAATAGAAGCTGATTATGTGTTTTCTTCATTACCGGCAAGAAATTTATCATCAATTCTACCAAAAACTATTTACAGTGACTTATGTGAGGCCTTAGATGGTATAACCAGTGTTCATATGGCAGTCGTTTCCTTGGAATTTAAAGGCAAAGTCATACCAGACGACGCAGGCTTTGGCTTTTTAGTTCCCTCTCGAGAAGAATCTAAAATATTAGGCGTTATATACGACTCATGTGTTTTTCCGCACTTCAACGCAGGTCAGGACATAACAAGATTAACGGTAATTAACATTGTATTCAATGATTAATAACGCAATTAAATTAATAAATGTTTTACAAATAATACCGGTATTCAATTAATATAAGTTTAGGTAATGATTGGCGGCGAATGGTTTGATCAGATTTTGGGTGATGTCTATCATGTTAATGAAGACAAAGTTTTAAACTATGCTTTAGAAGCCGTTCGACTTTATCTTAATGTAAAAGATGATCCGATTCGCTATTTGGTGAACATAAATAAAGTAATAAATTGAAAATATGTATTCTTGACTCTCATAATAATGGTTCTTCTTTTTGCAGAACTGTATTCCTCAGTACCATTTGGGTCATCGCAAAAGACTAGAAATAATTAATCAACAAATTAAAAAGCATGCAATTTGTTTGAGTTTAATCGGGGCCTCATATCAGGGCTTCAGTGTTCCCGACTGTATATTAAATTCTAAAATAGCTGCTCAAACATATGCAAAATCTATTAGTGTTTCTTAAATCATGTTTTAAATTAAGTACATTAATACAATTATTAATATAAAATTTTAATAAAGCACTATTTATATTGAAGAAAATAAATTTTATTAGTTTATAGAAATAATTTCATATTCAAAGTTTTACTTTTTTTGTAATTTTTTCTCAATTGATTCAATCAACGATTTGATACACTCCTAGAATACCACCTGAACCATGAGTTCCTATGCAACTCATTATTAGAATTGATTACTTATTATATTTAAGGTCGAGACCAAATGTAAACGATATCTTAACTCACATTCAAGACTTGATTTTTTATTGGTATCCGTTCATAAATGTTAATATTAAGTATATGTTCACTTTATGGTCGAATATATGCAACACTACTTTTGTCTTTTTTGCCTAATATCGATACTTTATGAAACTGTGTCTTATTAAAATTTGTTCAAAAAGTAAGATTAAGTTCTGAGACAATCCCAAGTGATTGGAATACAAGACTAAACTTCGTTCAAAATGATAGAACTGGGACTAAAATAGTTAATGAGAGGTTAGCAATATCTAAATGTGAAAAATCCTTTTTCTATTTTAGTTCAAATATTTTTAATAATTTACCCTTAAATATAAGAAATGAAACTGATTTTAAATTTTTTGCAAAACTTGTTAATGAATTTTATTGTATTGATAATTAAGTTTTGTTTTATTTATGTTTTGAAATTATATCCTTCTGTAACTTTTAAAAAATTCACACAAGTTCGTGAGATTCGAGCATATATTGAAGCGAAATAAAACATTCATTCATTCATTCATTCATTCATTCATTCATTCATTAATAGCTTAAATTGTTAATAGTGGATCGGGTGGTATTTTTGCGAAATTCATTTGATTATTCTGTTCTATGGATTAAGTAGCACTGACCTGTGCATACACAAGTCTTTCAAATAGCGAGAACATCTCGTACGGGGTTTTACCCAGGATTTCACTCCACTCATTTAGGTATTGAAGACTTGAAGCCAGCCTTTCCTGTATACTCATGTATTTAAATTTATTCAGAGTTCAACTCAATAATAGGCAATTATTAAAATTTTATTGATAAAGAGTGTTATTAATTATGACTTTTATGGATTATGTATTATATAATTTTAAGGAATTAAAATTCCAAGTATTTGGTAATGTTGTCGAACAAATTGAAAGTATAATAAATTGAATCTCATCGCATAGTATTATAATAACTGAAACGTATTCCCACACAAACTATAATTTTAATCGAAAATATAATTGAGTGAATGCAAACCATCTTCAAGTATAGTACAAGTAATTGATGTTCGCATAAATTTGGTATTCAGTTCTTTCAGTTCAATGCATTCAATGTTATAATTTTTGAATTTTCATTTTTTTCAAAGGTGAGTCTCAAGGATTTTGATTAGGGCTCAATCTTAACACTAACTATAAGATGCATTTGATTGAGTTTTGCATTTCGATGAACTTTTAACCATTTAATCTTAATTGAATACATTAATCATAATATCTCATAAAAGGTTAATTAATTGCTTGTGTAGGCGTTCTATTAATTTTAAGGTTTTTACACAAATTCAATAGAAATGAGACAAATAGTATAGAACAGGTATAGAAAAGATATAATAGTCTGCATCATTTTTTTATTATTAAAACCCTTTCTTATGAGCAAGAATTGAATTTCTCAAAACTAAACGAATTGGCAAATCGTGACCAACTGGTAACCAATAAACTCAATACGAGCTTTACTATGAGTTTGATTTTACAGTCTGACCCCGATGTTGGAGTCATTTTTTCGGAAAAATTCTTTGTCAGAGACTTACGTGTTTAGTGGCACTAATTTGGAGAATTATCAAATCAAATAATAAAACCAACACATTTAATATAATATTGTTTAAATACACTTATCTTTTAGAAGACTTTAATAGAATATTAAAATAAATTACAATTAATTTTTTAGATCTTTAACAGCTAAACCTGTTATGATGCAGTTGAAGAATTGCATATTTCACAATGAATCCAAAGCTGACCAATTCATTTGAAGTAAATACCTGTAAATAGATTGAACTCAAATTCCAGTTAACTGAAAGCCAACTGAAGAAAATGAATAGTTTCCTTGACTTCGATTAAAAGTAGTTTTATTCGCTTCAGTTAGCTCAGTGAGACTGTATTATTAGAATTTGTATAGCAGAAGAGGCGTATGATATAGCCGTATAGGAATGAGGTCTACATTAGCAAATAGATCTCATTAATAATATGCCAAAATATTGTGATAGAAATACGAAAAGGTTGGACTATAAGTTTAGTACAAACCATATATGTTTATACAATATGTACAGCACAATAATAATGAAAATGAACTGTAGGGAGTCTTTAAGCTAAAGTTGAGGAACACATTGTAATGATTAATGTTTAAAAATCTCACATTAATGCAAACGAAAGTGGCTTCAATTCCACGAACCGGACCTGAAAAGTTTGTTGAAGCCATTATTGGGAGTCTTCGTATATGTTTATATAAATATGAGGTTTTCTCTCTACTGATAAAATTGTTTGCTTTTGTTTCAAAATGTCATGTGTGTTAAGAATGTATACAATTTTTTGAAACCTCAAAGTGGACTTGAAAAGCAAAGTGAAGGGCAAACCACATATTTTACTTACTTTCCCTCATCCGCAGATCTCAAAACTGACTAACATTAAGTTAATGCTGTATCAGTTTCTATTGACAGGAGACAGTGAGAAGTAGGCGAAAAACAAAGCCATCCAATCTTCAAGTTAATGAGCATTTGCCTTAAGGCCAAAATCATCTTTTATGATTACTTAAGATATAGCGTGTCATCGCAGATGCAGATCAGCATTGCTGTAATCCAATTGCAGTCATTTTATCAATTATCGCCTATTTTTAAGTATTCATATATTTTTTTTATAATTATAAGTCTTTATGCGCACTATTTTTATTATCAACAATTTTTTCTTTGAAGTTCACTAATTAATAATAAATTTGATAATTCTTTGCACTTTAATCTTGCAGTTTATTTAATGTCGTGACTTTTAATTAAATAATAAAAAGTGAATCCTTAAAGTTAGACAATAAAACCTACTCTTAACAGAAAAGAGAATAGAATTTTAAATAAGCAGAACTTCATTTCTCGGAACTTTTTGATCAAAAGTGCAATGTTTTCATGAGTTTAAAACATGAGGTCCTTATAGCTGACAATCATTATTAAAGCAGTGCAATAGTTGAAACTTTTGAGAATAAGAATCGGAATTTCATTGTAATATAATTTTATACAAGCATTAAAAGCAAGAAAGCATTAAAAGTTATGGCACTTATTGGGGCATTTATGGCATTTATGGCATTTATGTTGTAAACCAATTTAAACTTTTCTGCAAATGTAATAAAACAGTTTACGCGGTCGGAATCCCCCTACCAGAAGATAACTAGTGAAAGCACAGAATTTGGATGCCTTCCACTTTGCTTTAATGTTGTTCCACTCCCTTTACAATTTGAGCCTTTCTATTAGAGGCGAAACTGTCATTTGCTGCTAAAGAGCTTGAAATGTCTTGTTTTTGACATTAATTAAAATGCTTACTATAAATCATGTCAAAAGTTATTAATATGAGTTTTGAACTCCATTCTGAACAAGAATTTTATCATTTACTACAATAATGAACTTTCAAATTGTTCCGATTAATCTTAGCTTTACTTATGAAGAATTAGTTTAGTATTAAAAAATCCATTAAAATATAAAATTTCTTTGCCAGACATGAGCATCAGATATTAATCTAAAATTACAAGCCTTGCTATTATTACATAATTATTATAGTGGCGCATAAATTGCTTTTTAGTTAATATCTATAATTTTAAAATTGAATCAGAAAAAACTTTGTTTAATTAAATAACCATTTTTGTTAATTATATGCTTATTTACAGCTCAACGCGAATGACTTTTATACAAAATATAATAATTTTAGTTTTACATATAAAAAAAATACTGACAAGAGATTCGTTGATATATTACATGCTATGATAAAAAGGTTAATTCATTTCTAATTAAAAATTTAAATTTAAATTAATTTGAATTTTAATTAAATAAAATTAGAACTAAAAAAACTTTTACAAAGTTCTTGGGAGAATAGAATAAGATATTATAATTAGCACGAACTTTGCATTATCACAATAGTTCCATTAGTGGCAGAGTTTGCAGACAATCCGTTGCACTTAGCAATAGTAGATTCTCCATTATCTTTATCAGCACTCAACAGATCAGTCCTACTTCGTCGCTTCCTCTCAAGCGTACCGTTTAATCGCGTAAAACTACTGCTGTGATGATTAAGTCTTGGATTGCTATGATTTAAATTAGGGTAATGTTCATCAATTCTTTTCATTTTTCTCCTCTCCATAGTATTCAATGATAAAGGAGTTTCTGAGATATTATTATTTGACAATTGATGATGTGATGCACTCATAGACTTAAGAGTTTCATTAATAGAATTTGTGCGGTTAAGTGGAGAACCATTTGGTATCTCACAAAATGGATTAACTTTAATGTTAATCTGATGGGAACATTCACTATCAATGGCATTAGAGCGGGATAAATACCCATTAGAAGCCGCGGCTACGAGTGTATTAGATATGTGACCATTAGATCGATGGTGAGTGAATAGATTATGGTTACTGTGACTAAACATATGATTGTGGTTATGATTGTGGTTATGGTTATGGTTTGTACCGGCCTTTGGATGTTTTTCTTTTGGCAATTTGCCCGACGATACGTTTGATCGCGGAGTTTGTTGTTTATGTCTTATAATACACAAAACAATACACACCACAAAAACTAAAACTAATGCTCCAATAGTTATGAATAGAACAGAATATAATGTTTTGTCATTATCAGTCTTGACAGGACCGATACCTCCACTAATGTTGTTATTATTGTCAATTTGATCTTTTTTGTTCGCTTTATCTTTGGTGAGCTCAGGACTGGGCAATGTCTTAACCATATAAATATTAGAGAATGCTGAAGTTCCCGCCACATTAAAGCACTGCATTTTGATGTCATATTGAGTGTCAGGTAATAAATGAGTTATTATATGAGATCTTGTGTTAGCGCCCATTGCGGCCACTTTTAAGTAATCTCCAGCAGAAATGGATGCGCGATAGTATATGAAGAAGCCCTCTATCACTACCGAATCTATATCTAAATATTCCCATTTCAATGTTATGGCAGATGGACTGACCGGTTCGGCGTCAAGTATTGAAGGGCCGTGTACTGGCTTTTTCATTGGAGGGTCTTTATAGAGAGTGAATTTAATTGAATTTGGACCCAATTTGTTATCATTATTAGAATAAACGGCTGCAATTCTGAAACGGTATTTTGATCCCACTTTCAATCCATTTACAGCATATGAATGAATATGTGGAGCAATATCTTCGTCCACAGTATTCCAATCACTGCCTTTGTTTCCCATTTCACGAAATTGGACCTTAAAGAACAGTATCGGTAGACCATTATTCTGTGGTACATCCCATCTGACCATAACTGAGTCATCACCTAATCGTGTAATCTCTGGACGAGTTGGCGGAATCATTTTGACTCCTTTGTTCTTATTCTTTCGTCTTCTATTCTGTGTCGGAAGTCTATTAAATAAGTCTTCCTCTTCATCAGTCAGCTCACTAT